>LR548941.1:0-70485 GCA_900536415.3 Caenorhabditis sp. 38 MB-2015
GGAATGCCGACAGCTTCGTTTGTCGGAGAACTTCAATGCCCAACCCGAGAAGACGCAGAAGCAATGAAATGCAAATTTGACAGATTTCTCTGTAAATGTGCTTCATACTCGATAAAGACAACTTGTCAATGCAAAAATCAGATCATGTCAGACTTCAAAAAGAAAGGCGTCATACCAACCAAAACGGCAAGCTATGAGATATCGACTATAAACGAGAATGTCGTCGTCATTTCTTCTGAAGAGACGCTATCCTCAATTCACGTCGAACTCGAAAATGTGTCAATTTCACATCTGTCAACTGTGCAATCATGTCGAGCCCAACAGACAGGAAAACTGATAGGTTGTCATTCATGTACCCAAGGAGGAGCAACAATACCAATATTGTGTCAATCGACGACGCCTATGATTGGATTGTTACACTGTGGGACATTTGAAACCAGCATCTCGTGCGATTCAAAAGGACTATCATCGGATCTACGTTTCAATTCGCACTTGGAAAACATCCAACTCAATTGTTCTCTGGATTGTGGAAAAAGAACATATGTATCAATAAATGGAACATTGGCAACATTGTCGACATTTCAATTGGACTCAAATCAAATGGCATATGCTTCGTTATACAACAAGATGATTGAAGGAACAACTTCATTGATTGAATGGATCAAGCCGTTCTTCAATCCACTCTTCGAATTATGGACAAATTTTACTAATTATTTATACTTCGCCATTTTTATTGTACTTCTTGTTTTGATTGGACCCCGTATATTTAGAGTAGTTATGAGTAGGAATTTATTGAGCCTAGTATATCGTCGCCGTTTGAGAAAAACTAGAAATCGAAAACACTTTTAACAAATTAGTTTTACTTTAAACCCTACCCTTTCTTCTCCTATTTTCCGAGTGTCAAATATTACTTTCTATTTGATTTAAACTTTTGAACTATTTGCCCAAAAACCAAGAAACCAATTCATAATTTCTCGAATTAGGAGCGTTTCCATTCGTGCCCACGCTCATTCGATTAAACTATCTGTATATAAGGCGAGCCCCAAAGCGTTGTATTGTATTTTTTTTTTTTTTTTTTGAATGCAAATATATTTATTTTAAAAAAACAAGGTGAACCATTTATCCCCACCATTCACAATTGTGGTTGACGCAGTGGTGGAATATTTCACAATCAGGCCAGGCATCACACCGCATATACTGACCGGTTACACCCATCACCATGAAGAAGAAGACGACGACAAGAAGAGTTTGAACAAACATCATTTGATATATTAGGTTGTTAAAAAAGAAACGGTCGTTTTAACCAAAAACTAAATTTATTGTAAAAACAAAATAACAACAATTCAATCCAAAATGTATTCGCCATTATTATCGACTACTTGTCGCCAACGTTCGCCGAAACAATGGATGCCATTCGCAAAGAACTCCGCCGGCTGCGACTCGAGATAGTTGGCCACCCAAAATTTCGACTTCTTCGCGGTTTTTGAATTTTCTCTCGGCTAAAGAGTTCTGCATCGATCGGAACAAGTGTTAGTCAGATGGTGCAAGGTCTGGACTATATGGCGGGTGAGGCAGAACTTCCCAACCCAATTCTTCGATTTTCTGTGATGTGACTTTTGCAACGTGTGGTCGAGCGTTGTCGTGAAGAAATTTGACCGATGATGTTTCCACGCCCTGACGTCGCAATGCTTGATCCACACGATCTAATAACTTTTGTAGATGTCCTCCGTGACTGTTTGACCATGTTCTAAAAGTTCAAAATACACAAGACCTTTGCTGTTCCACCACACACATAACATCACCTTTTTGCCGTGCATTTCCGGCTTTGGAGTCGGTTTTGGTTTGTCGCCGGCTCCCAACCATTGTCGTTTTCGCGTAACGTTGTCGTAACAAATCCACTTCTCATCTGACGTAACGATAGAATCGTAAAAACCACTGGTCTTGGCACGGCGATTGAGAATTCCGGCGATAGCAACTCGTGTCGCTTTGTTTGCTTCGCTGAGTTCGTGCGGCACCCATTTTCCGCATCGATTGGATTTTCCAATTTTGTGCAAGTGTCTGTGTAATTTTGTGCATGTATCGTATATTTTGTGCAATTTTGTGCATGTATCAAGAAATTCAAAAAACGTCTATTGGAAGACTTTACGTTAGAAATGCTGGATAAAGCTAAAGCTGAAGGCTTGGAGAAAGGCTCAGATGTACCAAGTAGCTCTAAACAAACTGAAAATCCTGAAAACCAACAAATCCAACGACTTCAAGAAGAATTGGAGGAGCTTAAAATTGATAAGGAGTAAAATGAGCACAGTTGAATGTTGGGATACCATAAAGTTACTAATTGTTTAGATCAAATATCTACATTTTATCTTTTCCTTGATTTTTAAAAAATAGTTTTGTTTTTATTAAAAATAAACATGTATTATTAACGTTCTTCGAATTTCCCATGAAAAATTACGAAACATTCCACACATGAGCAATGAAGATGGCCGAAGTTTTCAAAAAAACTCGGCCAGCAGTTTTCTTCAAGAGAGGCACACAAACACTTTTTTTTTGTTTAACATTTTTTTTGCACTTTTTAATTTTTTTTTGTTTATATTTAGAAGCTATTGAGTTTCATGAAAATTTAATTTAAAAATTTTAAATGAAAAAAAAACTAAAAAATCACATTTTTTTCCGCTTGATTACTTTTTTCGTTTTGGGAATTAAAAAAAAAAATTTCACATCATCTTGTGGAGAATTTTTCCCCTTTAAGATCGATTTTCTTTAAATTTTTTATTCGATAAAAAAAACCTGAAATTTCTCCAAAAAAGAAAAAAAAAACAAAGATAATGGTGAGAGAGTGTGTGAAAAGAGGGGGCGACAGAGAAAGAGGGATAGAGCCAATTAAACGCGCTCTATTGATGATTGACGTTTTTCGCGTGAACTATGTGGTTTGGCCGGATTTTAAAGGGAGAATCAGATTCTAGAGGTAGAATTACCGTATAGAAGTGATAATTATGAATTTTTAGATATATTGGAGCCGAAAATTGATTTTTTTTTAAATTTTGAAAAGAATTTTAGAAAAACATGACTCATATACATATATCTATAAATTTTCTGAATTTTTTGATATAAATTTTCCCCTATTTTCCACTTTATCAATGTATGGATTGAACCCCTCTAATCTCTAATACCTCGGCTCAAAAAACTATGATTAATTCGCCCTTTTTTGTTGGAGCTCAGCGAAAGATTTGTATACTTTTATGTATAAGTCGGTAGTTGTTTCAGAATCTGTTTATTCTATGCTATGAGCTCTAAGTATTAGTATATTGATTAGATTTTTTGAGTATGTTTTAACTAGGTTTGCTATTCAAATGGAAGGTGAATTTTGGGACCGCTAGAATCGGGTCTAAATCTGGGGTGCCTGACTTGACCTGAGAACTTTTAGTTTGAGCCAAAATAAAATATTAAATCCAAAATAAAATATAAAAATAAAAACCCAAAATATAAAATCCTATTCGATCTAGGGATCTCAAAATGATGTTTTTTGTTTTCAAAATTTTGAAATTAGGACCTTTTTTATGTGTTCAAAAATGAGAAAGGTCCGCTTTGTAGTCGCTTGCTGTTAAGATGGAAGATTTGGGACCCCTAAAATCGGGTCTGGGCCCCTTTTGGGACCCCTAAAATCTTGTCTGGGACCCTTTTTGGACCCCTAAAATCGGGTCTGGGCCCCTTTTGGGACCCCTAAAATCTTGTCTGGGACCCTTTTTGGACCCCTAAAATCGGGTCTGGGACCCTTTTGGGACCCCTAAAATCGGGTCTGGGACCCTTTTTGGACCCCTAAAATTGGGTCTGGGACCCTTTTTGGACCCCTAAAATCGGGTCTGGGACCCTTTTTGGACCCCTAAAATCGGGTCTGGGACCCTTTTTGGACCCCTAAAATCGGGTCTGGGACCCTTTTGGGACCCCTAAAATCGGGTCTGGGACCCTTTTGGGACCCCTAAAATCGGGTCTGGGACCCTTTTTGGACCCCTAGAATCGGGTCTGGGACCCTTTTGGGACCCCTAAAATCGGGTCTGGGACCCTTTTTGGAAGTCCAATTCAAGGAAAATTGACAATTAAATAGCTTAGACCAAAAAGAAGTAATAATAGGTTATTGTGATTTCAAAATTGAGTTTCTGGGCTAAAGTACCTTTGCAGTAAGATCTTCTCTCTTTTTAGAAGTTCCAGAGTAGTAGTGTGGTTTCTATATTTTCTGAATCGACCGGTTTCGAAACCCCGGGTTACTGTAGTTTCGAAAATAAGTTCCTGAGATACAGTAGCTGTATAGTATAATCCTTGTGACCTTTTTTTTAAAAAAATATTTGTATTTACAGTATCTCTCAGAAGTTCCAGAGTAGTACTGTAGTTTCCATATTTTATGAATCAGCCGGTTTCGAAGCTTAGGGTTACTATGCTTTGAAAGCGCTAACTACAGTACCACTACGTACAGTACTATTAGAACCGGGTCCAATTCTAACTATCTACCTACAGTACCACTCAGAAGTGTTAGGCAGGATTTTCAGGTCTGGCTGTGAATTTTGCCTAAAACTCCCCTCATCTTTAATTTCAGCTCTGTAATTCGAAAAAACTCAATTTTTTTCAGATATCTTGCCAGATATAATGTCTCGCTGGCCTTTGCAAAAAGTCGAAGCTTGTCTGAAACGCATAATTCATTCAGAAGTAGGCCAACCCCTCCTTTTCAGTTTTTAAATTTTCTTTTTTTCTTTTTTCAGTTCCTACCATCCAAACAAGAACTTGATGAATTCAGCGATTCAAAGGCGTTGAGAGACGATGACCAACTGATGGAATTCCTCAAGTTTATTCACAAAAAATCAAGAAAATTGGAGATTTATGGAACCGCCGAGGAAATGTTTGCCGACATCAAGAAAATCAATAAAATCTCGCAGTTTATCAAATTCTCATCGTGCCCAGAAGTCGAAGTATCAGGCCTTTGTGCCCTTTTAACCATTTTTGTGGTATATTCCGAGAAGGACGGAGAAATCATATATACTCCAAAAACTACTATCCTAACAGCTGTCTACTCGGATTTGGCGAGAAGTATGAAATCGCGTGTAGAAGATGAGATCGTTGCTCGATTTTTTTCCGTTTGGCAAACTGCGAATCACAATAAATGTTTGAGAGATTTGAAGGGATCCTATGACCTTATCCGCTTGGAACTTGTGAAATCCTATAGAACAGAGATTGACAAGATATTCGAGACTAAGGTAGGTTTTTTTTGGGCATTGGGACATTCCTTAGTTTTCACCAATTTTAGGTCCAAAATTGATTGACCCAGAATTTGAAGAAAAGGGGTTTTTGGGTATGGCGAACATCATGGTGATGTTTATTTTTCACCAAAACAGAGTTGCACCCAAGTTTTCTCGAAGTTTAGGTTCAAAATTAACTAAGTTGTACTCAGTTGCTCTTAAAAAAAGAGCACAAAAGAATTTTTAGTCTAATTTTCGGGAAAATTTATTTGAAAAAAATAAACTTGGAAACTTTTTACGTATGCTAAATGTGGGGTTTTGCGGCGAAACATATATCATTTTTTAGGGTTGACACGCTGAAAACGAGGATGTTATCAATTTTTGCCAAATGCAATCCCCAATAATCAATTCTCAGCCTTGAAATTAACACTGAAAATACAAAAAAGACTGGAAAAACCATCAAAAACTAACAAAACTGGGATGGTATACTGTACTATAGGGTAAGTTCTTGTCCTGAAAATATCTAGATAGTTTGTTTTGCATAAAAATGAAAAATTACAACATTTTCAGCGAATTTGCATTTTTTTCTACGACAAAAAGAAATGAACAACTTAGAGACAAAAACAATAATATAACACGTGAAGATAGAAAAAAATTTCCATATTCTGAAATTTTCAGCCTAATTTTGAGGTTTTTGAAGAAAATAAATATTCCAGTGTTCTTTTTCATACTTGGTTATACCCTATAGTTAGGCTCTATCTTTCAAAATCGCGGTTTTCTCACTTTCTAGCTGAAAACTTTGGAGCTGAAATTCACGCATAGAGAATTGCGTTTGACAAAAACTGATTACAGAACGTTGATCAGCGTTCAAAAATCTATCGAATGATATATTTCTCATCAAAAATCTCCACATTTTTTGAAACCATCCCCTCCACCTTTAAGTGTTGGTAGGGTTTAATATTATACATAGCTTTAGAGAGTTTAATTTTGGTGAGCAATGATTGTCACCACGATGTTTACCATACCCAAATACCCCTTGTCCGAAGTTTCCATCGAAATCTGGGACCTTTTTTTTCAGCCCACCATAACTTTGCCAAAAAAGACCATCACCATTGAATGGTTCAAGAATTTGAGCAAATATTTCGAGCCAGAAGAGATGAAGCTCTTCGAGCAACTCATGGATAGTTTGAAGGTATTTTCTAGTTAAATAAGTACTGTAACCCTAAATCCTTTAATATTTAGGATCAGGAGGATTTGATCAAGTCAAAACAGGAGTACTACAAAACAGTGTATGGGACTATTGATTTTTTCATCAAAGAGACCAAGAAATTTTTCGAGCGACATAGTAAATCGTTCACACCAAATGCGAAACTTAAGGTGAGATATTTTGAATCAATAATTAAAGAAAATTATTTTAATTTTAGCAATCCGCAATGCCAAAGAAGCCAATAGTTCGAAGAGTTCAAGGGAACTTATATCATTATTTTCTGGCGGAAGAAGTGGAGAATGCAATAAAGATTGTGATGAAGAATCGTTCTTCGAAATCTGAAATTCCTGAAGGTAAGAAATATGTTGAAACGGGCGGGACCTCCTCCTTTTCTTTTTCTTGATCTGGACCCAAATCAGGAACCCTGTATGATTCTGGACCTGAAAAAAGTCGGGCAGGTCCTTTTTTCTTATCCTGGGTCCAATTGAGGAACTATTTATCATTTTAAACCTGATCAAAGTCGGGCAGGTCCATCTGGACCCGTATCTGGAACCCTGTATGATTTTGAACCTAATAAAAATCGTGTCTGGTCTATTTTTCTCGATCTGGGTACGATTGAGGAACTATTTATCATTTTTAACCTGATCAAAGTCGGGAAGGTCCATCTGGACCCAAATCTGGAACCGTGTATGATTTTGAACCTGATAAAAATCGTGTTTGGTCCATTTTTCTTGATCTGGGCCCGATTGAGAAACTATTCATCATTTTGGACCTCATAACTGTCGGGCAGGTCCATCTGGACCGAAATCAGGGACCCTGTATGATTTTGAACCCGATAAAAATCGTGTTTGGTCCATTTTTCTTGATCTATATATCATTTTGGACCTGATCAAAGTCGGACAGGTTCATCTGGACCCAAATCAGGAACCCTGTATGATTTTGAACCTGATAAACATCGTGTTTGGTCCATTTTTCTTGATCTGGGCCCGATTGAGAAACTATTCATCATTTTGGACCTCATAAAAGTCGGGCAGGTCCATCTGGACCGAAATCAGGGACCCTGTATGATTTTGAACCTGATAAAAATTGTGTTTGGTCCATTTTTCTTGATCTGGGCCCGATTGAGAAACTATTTATTATTTTTGACCTGATCAAAGTCGGACAGGTCCATCTGGACCCAAATCAGGGACCCTGTATGATTTTGAACCTAATATAAAGTGTGTTTGGTCCATTTTTCTTGATCTGATCCCGATTGAGGAACTATTTATCATTTTGGACCTGATCAAAGTCGGGCAGGTCCATCTGAACCCAAATCTGGAACCCTGTATGATTTTGAACCCGATAAAAATCGTGTTTGGTCCATTTTTCTTGATCTATATATCATTTTGGACCTGATCAAAGTCGGACAGGTCCATCTGAACCCAAATCTGGAACCCTGTATGATTTTGAACCCGATAAAAATCGTGTTTGGTCCATTTTTCTTGATCTATATATCATTTTGGACCTGATCAAAGTCGGACAGGTCCATCTGAACCCAAATCTGGAACCCTGTATGATTTTGAACCCGATAAAAAACGTGTTTGGTCCATTTTTCTTGATCTATATATCATTTTGGACCTGATCAAAGTCGGACAGGTCCATCTGAACCCAAATCTGGAACCCTGTATGATTTTGAACCCGATAAAAAACGTGTTTGGTCCATTTTTCTTGATCTATATATCATTTTGGACCTGATCAAAGTCGGACAGGTCCATCTGGACCCAAATCAGGAACCCTGTATGATTTTGAACCTGATAAACATCGTGTTTGGTCCATTTTTCTTGATCTATATATCATTTTGGACCTGATCAAAGTCGGGCAGGTCCATCTGGACCCAAATCAGGAACCCTGTATGATTTTGAACCTGATAAACATCGTGTTTGGTCCATTTTTCTTGATCTATATATCATTTTGGACCTGATCAAAGTCGGGCAGGTCCATCTGAACCCAAATCAGGAACCCTGTATGATTTTGAACCTGATAAACATCGTGTTTGGTCCATTTTTCTTGATCTGGGCCCGATTGAGAAACTATTCATCATTTTGGACCTGATCAAAGTCGGACAGGTCCATCTGGACCCAAATCAGGAACCCTGTATGATTTTGAACCTAATATAAAGTGTGTTTGGTCCATTTTTCTTGATCTGGTCCAAAATCAGAACCTAGCTGTCTAGACATCATATCCAACCTCATTTTTCCAGGTCTAATTGTTGTGGAAAGTGAAGCTGAAAGAAATCTTGGAATCGTCTATGCAATACAATCAACTGTTTTCAAAGAGATCTTAACAAAGCTGAAAATTACACCAGAAGATCTAACCATCGTCGAGGAAGAATGTTCCGTAGATTTTCGAGAAATCACACTTCCCATCGTCTCATCCTATGGAACCCATTGTATCCCAGCTCTAGAAGCCTTCAACACCATAATCTACTATCTCGCAGTTGTTCTCAAAGTGTTTCAAAGATCCAATAATCTTCAACTAGTCTTCAAATGGATCGATAAAATGATGGGTTATCTATTCGCTGAAAAATCGATAATGTATTTGATTGAAGTATCGAGAATTGACAAGATGATTGATAAAGCTCGCAAGGATTTCAGTGCGTTTTTGACCGAGCCAGCGTATGAGATTGCGTTTCAAGAAACATATACCAGAAATGAGGTTTTTCAAGAATTTGAAAAAATGTCAAGAAGTCTTGGAATTGAGAAACGCGCATTTATCACGACTACAGATCATATTATCGATGGGTTATTGGACTCTCCAACACATATCAAAGATATATATTATGGATATTATAAAATTGTTCAATTTGTGCTGAAATCGACCCTTGAGAGTGTAGATATACTCTTAAAAACTCAACATGATTATTCTAATCAAATAATTCTCGAAATGTGTATATCGGATTTTTTTGCTGAACAACTCAAGGAACAAGTTGGTGAAGTTGAGAAAAAGTGGGTTGAAAGGTTTGGAAAAATTTTCAACATTTTATGCCAAGGGTTTTCGGGTATGACAAACATCATGGTGATACTCATTTTTCATCCACCTGAGTTTCCACCCAATTTTGGTCAAAAATTGACTGTTTTGATTTTTTGATGAAACTTTCGGACAAAGGGTATTTAGGTACGGCGAACATCATGGTAATATTTATTTGGCATCGAAAAAAGCTGCACCCAAATTTTCACTCATAGCTATGCACATAAACCTGGTATATCTACTAATTCGGACCTCCTGATCAAAAACGTGTATTTAACTTTTTTCTCTTCGGCTCTCTGAAAAAAGTTTTAACTCGAAAAGTTCCCAAAACAATACTAACAAGGGAGGTTCGCGAGCTGTTACTTTCAACTTTTTCTTAAAATTTGTACACTTATAGAGTTTGACCTCCCGATCATCGTGGTATAGTTTTTATCCACCGGAAATTTTTGTGTAAAAAGTTATGAATTTTTAGACATTTTCCCATTACAATTCATAACTGTTATAAAATAAGGGCAGCACAGTAAATAAATGAATTTGTATTCACGTGCTCATTTTTCAAANGTGTTTGGTCCATTTTTCTTGATCTATATATCATTTTGGACCTGATCAAAGTCGGACAGGTCCATCTGGACCCAAATCAGGAACCCTGTATGATTTTGAACCTGATAAACATCGTGTTTGGTCCATTTTTCTTGATCTATATATCATTTTGGACCTGATCAAAGTCGGGCAGGTCCATCTGAACCCGTATCTGGAACCCTGTATGATTTTGAACCCGATAAAAAACGTGTTTGGTCCATTTTTCTTGATCTATATATCATTTTGGACCTGATCAAAGTCGGACAGGTCCATCTGGACCCAAATCAGGAACCCTGTATGATTTTGAACCTGATAAACATCGTGTTTGGTCCATTTTTCTTGATCTATATATCATTTTGGACCTGATCAAAGTCGGGCAGGTCCATCTGGACCCAAATCAGGAACCCTGTATGATTTTGAACCTGATAAACATCGTGTTTGGTCCATTTTTCTTGATCTATATATCATTTTGGACCTGATCAAAGTCGGGCAGGTCCATCTGAACCCAAATCAGGAACCCTGTATGATTTTGAACCTGATAAACATCGTGTTTGGTCCATTTTTCTTGATCTGGGCCCGATTGAGAAACTATTCATCATTTTGGACCTGATCAAAGTCGGACAGGTCCATCTGGACCCAAATCAGGAACCCTGTATGATTTTGAACCTAATATAAAGTGTGTTTGGTCCATTTTTCTTGATCTGGTCCAAAATCAGAACCTAGCTGTCTAGACATCATATCCAACCTCATTTTTCCAGGTCTAATTGTTGTGGAAAGTGAAGCTGAAAGAAATCTTGGAATCGTCTATGCAATACAATCAACTGTTTTCAAAGAGATCTTAACAAAGCTGAAAATTACACCAGAAGATCTAACCATCGTCGAGGAAGAATGTTCCGTAGATTTTCGAGAAATCACACTTCCCATCGTCTCATCCTATGGAACCCATTGTATCCCAGCTCTAGAAGCCTTCAACACCATAATCTACTATCTCGCAGTTGTTCTCAAAGTGTTTCAAAGATCCAATAATCTTCAACTAGTCTTCAAATGGATCGATAAAATGATGGGTTATCTATTCGCTGAAAAATCGATAATGTATTTGATTGAAGTATCGAGAATTGACAAGATGATTGATAAAGCTCGCAAGGATTTCAGTGCGTTTTTGACCGAGCCAGCGTATGAGATTGCGTTTCAAGAAACATATACCAGAAATGAGGTTTTTCAAGAATTTGAAAAAATGTCAAGAAGTCTTGGAATTGAGAAACGCGCATTTATCACGACTACAGATCATATTATCGATGGGTTATTGGACTCTCCAACACATATCAAAGATATATATTATGGATATTATAAAATTGTTCAATTTGTGCTGAAATCGACCCTTGAGAGTGTAGATATACTCTTAAAAACTCAACATGATTATTCTAATCAAATAATTCTCGAAATGTGTATATCGGATTTTTTTGCTGAACAACTCAAGGAACAAGTTGGTGAAGTTGAGAAAAAGTGGGTTGAAAGGTTTGGAAAAATTTTCAACATTTTATGCCAAGGGTTTTCGGGTATGACAAACATCATGGTGATACTCATTTTTCATCCACCTGAGTTTCCACCCAATTTTGGTCAAAAATTGACTGTTTTGATTTTTTGATGAAACTTTCGGACAAAGGGTATTTAGGTACGGCGAACATCATGGTAATATTTATTTGGCATCGAAAAAAGCTGCACCCAAATTTTCACTCATAGCTATGCACATAAACCTGGTATATCTACTAATTCGGACCTCCTGATCAAAAACGTGTATTTAACTTTTTTCTCTTCGGCTCTCTGAAAAAAGTTTTAACTCGAAAAGTTCCCAAAACAATACTAACAAGGGAGGTTCGCGAGCTGTTACTTTCAACTTTTTCTTAAAATTTGTACACTTATAGAGTTTGACCTCCCGATCATCGTGGTATAGTTTTTATCCACCGGAAATTTTTGTGTAAAAAGTTATGAATTTTTAGACATTTTCCCATTACAATTCATAACTGTTATAAAATAAGGGCAGCACAGTAAATAAATGAATTTGTATTCACGTGCTCATTTTTCAAACGTAAATGACTCATTTTTTCTTCAGAAAATGGTCATGAAATAACTTTAATCTTTCATAACTTTATTCACAAAAATTTCCGGCGAATAAAAAATGTACCACGATGATCAGGAGGTCGAACTACATAAGTGTACAAATTTTGAGAAAAAGTTGAAAGTAACAGCTCACGAATCTCCCTTGTAAGTTTCTTCGCAAAAAAAAAAAACAAAAATAAAATTAATTTAATAACGTGAACATTTCATTTTTTGTTTGTATTTTATAAAGGAGTTTTATTAGTGTTAAAACCATGGGATTTTCAAACTTTTTTCAGAGAGCCGAAGGAAAAAAAAGTTAAAAACGGGATTTTGATCAGGAGGTTCAAATTAGTAGGTATACCAAACTTCGTTAAAAGTTAAGATGGGGAGTAGTTGAACCTTCCTTGTAAATATTACCTATCATCATGTTCGCCGTACCCAAATACCCTCAATCCGAAAGTATCATCAAAGTCGGGGTCAGTCAATTTTTGACCAAAAATCGGTGGAAATTCGGATGTAGCTCTTTTGTAGTAAAAAAAAATGAATATCACCATGATGTTTGTCATACCCGAAAACCTTTGGCATAAAATGTTGAACAATTTTAACCAAAAATTCATCCGGTGTCAAAACGTCGCGTTGGCGGAAAGGGTTATTCATTTTATGCACACTTCAATTTTCAGACAAGAAACTGTGAGTTCCCCGAAATCGAAATCTGAAAACGCTGAAATTAAGAAACTTCGAGAAGACCTGGAAAAGTGAGCTATTCTCTATACCTTTGTTTAGTTGAACTAGAATCATTGCAGATCAAGAAAATCAGAAGCTCAACTTCAGGAAAAGCTGAAAACGTGAGTTTCCCTGAGACATTTTGAAAAATCCTGAGAGTTTCAGACAAGAAGCCAAGCAGAAATATGAGGAAAAATTGCTGAAAATTTCTGAAAAGCAGGCTCAAAAACTTGAGACAGAGCTGGAAAAGTTGAAGAAATCGAAAAAGGAACTTCAGGAAAAGATGGAAGGGTGAGGAGTTTCAGATTTATTTTGAGAAAAATCTGGATTTTACGATTCTAGGCAGCTGAAAACGGTGAATTCCAACTTCGAGGAGCAAATTCAGAAACTTCAGGAGGACCTGGAAAAGTGGGTCGACTTCTGAATTTCACAAAAACCATTTTCCAGATCGCAAATTTCAGAAGCGGCACTTGAAGAAAAGCTGAAAACGTGAGACATTTTCAGACTTTCAGAATTAGAATTTGTGATTTTAGGAAATCCGAAGAGCAAAAACTTCAAAAAGTTCAGGAGGACCTGGAAAAGTGAGAGAAACTAGCCAAATAAAAAAAAAAAATCAGAATTTTTCAGATCGGAGAAGTCGAAAATTAAACTGGAAGAGGAACTGAAAATGTTAGTTTGAAATTTGCAGAGATTAAAACTCAGATTCTGTAATTTTAGGCAGCTCAAATCAGTGACAAGTGACTTCGAAGAGCAAATTCGCAAATTTCAAGAGGAGTTGGAGAAGTGAGCAAATTTGGGAGAATGATCTGGTTTTAGGGCTCAGGGGCTCGAACTTAGGACTGGCGGGCTCATTTTTAGGTTCACGGGCTCATTTTTGGAGTCACGAGCTCATTTTTGGGAACATGGGCTCATTATTGGGGTAACGAGCTCATTTAGGGGGGTCAAGAACTCATCTTCAGGGTAACGTACTCATTTTTTGGAAAATGGGCTCATTTTTGAGATCATGGATTCTTTTTTGGGATCACGGGCTCATTTTTATGCTCCAGGGCTCATTTTCAGGAACATGGGTTCATTTTTATGGTCTCGGGCTCATTTTTATGAACATGGGTTCATTTTTGGGGTCACGGGCTCATTTTTGGAATCACGAGCTCATTTTTGTGGTGACGTGCTCATTTTCGAGGTAAAGGGCTCAATTTTAGGATCACGAGCTCATTTTTGGGGTCACTGGCTCATTTTTGAGGTCACGGACTCTTTTTTGGGATCACGGGCTCATTTCTGGGGTCACGGGCTCAATTTTGAAGTCACGAGCCCATTTTTGGAGTCACGCGCTCTTTTTTAGAGACATGGGTTCCTTTTTAGGGTCACGGGCACAATTTCAGGATCACGAGCTCATTTTCGGGTTAACGTGCTTGTTTTTAGGGACAAGGGTTTATTTTCGGAGTCACGATCTCATTTTTAAAGACATGGGATCATTTTCAAGGTGACGTGCTCATTTTTAGAATCACGAGCCCATTTTCGGGGTAACGTGTTCATTTTCGGGGTCACGGGCTCTTTCAGAGCTCATGGGATTGTTCTGGAGCTCATAAATCCTAGTTTTCAAAATAGGGACTCTTATCGTACCAATTCCAATCCTCTGGGCTCATTTTGAGGCTTATGAGTTCGATTTTGAGACCAAGAAAAACAAGGTTCCTTCTTGCTGGCTCATTTCTGTGCTTCAATTTGGAACCTTAAGGATTCAAAGATTTGGGACCTTCCAGAAGCTCAATTTCAGGACCATAAACAGGATACTTTTGGGACCAACCTACTGATACTTCTGAACTGATGACCAGATTCTTGGAGCAAATTTTAGAGCTCAATTCTGAAATTCAGCCTATCATTTTCAGCGACTAAAAAATCTTATATTCCATCAAACGTTCTATTTTTCCAGGTCCCAAAATGAAAACCTTGAGCAAGCTGTCTTGATCATTTTAGTACTTTTATTGCTAGAAATATGTCATACTTTTGTTCTGAAGAAAATTTAGATTTTTTTGTAGAGGCATATATATCATTTTGTAGATCTTGAGACGCTGAACAAGAATCCGTTATCAATTTTTGCCTAACGCAATTTTCAGCCTCGAAATTTACACTGAAAATAGAAAAAAATCTCGAAAAACCATCAAAAACTAAAAAAAAAGGATGGTATACTATACTAGGGTAACTTTTTGTCCTGAATTTATCTAGACAGTTTATTTCGCATAAAAATGAAAAATTACAGCATTTTCAGAAAGAAATGTAAAGGGGCAGACAAAAATAATAATAAAAAACGTGAAAATATAACGTGGGCTTGTTTTCATTTCGTTTTTCTGTTTTTTTTTTCAAAGAATCTCCAGGTTCTGAAATTTTCAGCTTAATTTTGAGATTTTTGACGAAACTATATATTTTAGTGTACTTTTTCATACTGGATTACCCTATAGTTAAGCCCCAGCCCTCAAAATTGCTTCTATTCAAGGTTTTTCGTTTCCTCACTACAAACTTTGGAGCTGAAATTCAGCATTATGAATCTCGTTTCGCAAAAATTAAAAACATCACGTTGATCAGCGTCGAAATTGCCATCGATTGATATATGTCTCTTCAAAAAATTCCAGATTTTTTTCACCTTCCCTTGTAAGGTAAATTTAGATTATTTTCGAAGAAACTTAAATCATTTTGTAGATCTCGAGACGCTGATCAAGAATCCGTTATCAATTTTTGCTGAACGTTTTTCTGAAGCTCTTGAGATTTTACATAATTTATAAATAAATAGGTATTTCATTCAAAATTAGCAAAATTAAGGTGGAAGGTTATCAAAGTTTAATATTCCAAATTTTTTTCCAATCAAAATCCTTCTTTTCATGCCGAAGAATCCTTTCATTCAAAAAATCAAAAATTGGAAGAGAAAATTTACGTTTTTTGAGCAAACTTT
The DNA here is from genome assembly GCA_900536415.3 of Caenorhabditis sp. 38 MB-2015. NCBI lineage: Eukaryota > Metazoa > Nematoda > Chromadorea > Rhabditida > Rhabditidae > Caenorhabditis > Caenorhabditis quiockensis. The sequence goes on from LR548941.1 coordinate 15,779, forward strand.
TGGACTCAATTCTGAGCTTCAGAGAGACGATCGGCCAAAATTAATCAAACATTCTTGTTCAGCGAGTCAAAATCTACAAAATGATATATGTCTACAGCACCTTTTTAGGCTGACACCTGCTTTTCAGGTTAAAAATGAAAAGTTCAGAAGAACCTTGTTCTACAGTGTCCTTAGCCCAATTTCAGACCTAAATCTGACGTTTTCAGCTCAAAAATGAAGAGTTCAGAAAAAAAAAAGAATTTTTAGAAATTCTATTGGGTTCCCAATTATTTTGCCGGGTTCCGGAAACTCTTGAATACTCCCAAAAACTTATTGGCTTCACAGAAAATTTCGATTTCCCCAAATAAATACTTTCTCTCTGCAAGCACCCAATTTGACGCACACTTTTTTGTCTTCAGCGTTTATTAGAGGGTGGGATTCAGGCTCTAAAATTGAACTGTATTGATATTTTACAGATACAACTACAACTACAACAACATCTACAACAATTAACCCACCAACATGCCTTCCTGGATGGACCACCTTCTATAGAACTGGATATATTTGATGCATGCGGGTCTATGTAGGCCCAGTCAATCAGGCTTCAGCCAAGGCTGAATGTACAGCAATGAACAGCGCCGCAGTGCCATCCGGTTTCGAAAACAAGGCAGAAATCGCGACAATGATGGCGATAGCTAATGCTATCCAAGCAAATACTGTCCTTATTATTGGAGAAAAGAGAACTCAAGCATGTCAAAATTCAGTGCTCACAGCTACCTGTACAAAGACCAATTCTTTTTATTGGACAGATGGGCATACTGATGGGATTGAGGGGTGGAGTTGGGGTGGTGGGAATCCGGATAATGGCTACGATTTGACGCAATGGAATGTGGTTGTTAATTCGGCGACGGATCTGATGGATGATGTGGCAGATGCCACGAAGGGAGGAGTTGTATGTGGCATGTTGGCTACTTGATAATAATATCTTAAAGGTGGGCTAAAGGACTGAGCAAAAAATGCTTTAAAGAAAGAGCACATTTTTAAAGGTATAGGATTTCTCGAAGGATTTTTTACCTAAAATTTTATTTGAACATTTTTCAAATTTTTAATTTCGACCATTTTGTTCTCGAATACCATAATTTTCTTCAAAAAATTCTTCGAGGGTTATACCTTGAAAAAATGTGCTCTTTCTTTTAAGAGCAATTTGCCAACTCCCTTTACCCCACCTTTAAAGAAAATTATACATAATAAAGTGTTGGTTTATAAATTTGCTGTAATTTTTGTTGATTATCTTCTGAATGTCATCCGGGTTACTGTAGTTTCAGATTTTCCCTTTATTCTTAAAGCGTTTGTCTATGATACAAACAAAAAAAACGAGAATAAATGATTGATGATATGATAAGACACCTAAACAGTTGGAATCTTTTTTTTTAATTGCAAGATTTTTTTTAGGGAGCCGGGTACCTTTTTTTGGGAACCCGGAAGCTTCTTCGGGAACCAGGTAATTTTTGGGAACCCGGTCGACTTTTTCGGGAGCCGGGTAGCTTTTTTTGGGAACCAGGTGATTTTCGAGAACCTGGTGATTTTCGGAAGCCGGGTAGCTTTTTTTGGGAGCCGGGTAGCTTTTTTTGGGAACCAGGTGATTTTCGGAAGCCGGGTAGCTTTTTTTGGGAGCCGGGTAGCTTTTTTCGGGAACCCTGAAGCTTCTTCGGGAACCAGGTAATTTTTGGGAACCAGGTGACAACTAGTTTTCTCAAACGCCGTAAGTCCCTTCCCTTTTGTGTGGTGTTTGCACACAAAACACACAACTTGACGTGAATTTTTACAAACCGTATTAGTCCCCATTCAATCTGTAAAATACGCTCTATTGATAATGTCATAAAATTCAGATCTAAATGATAATTTTAATTGATTTTTATTCACGTGGTAATTGTGTTTCAGCACTAAATATTTCCAGAACAATTTTTTTTGATATGAAGATAACAATGTCCTTGATGTTCTCTGACTCGTAGAATCCGATTCTGATATCAAAATACGCTGAAAATCGCTTTCAGTCCGAGAAAATGTCACATTATCAATAGAGCGCGTGGTATTTTTTGCCTTATATCAGTAAATACGAGCAAACAAGCTTTTTTTAGTGGAAAAAATTATTTTTCCAATTGGCTAGGTAGTTCAGAAGGATCCTAGATCTCCTTCACGATGCTTCAAGCTAAAATGTGCTCAAAAAATCATCCTAAATTTCAGGATAAAACCAGAAAAAAACTAACTGATATTAAAAAAACCACAGATTTTGATTTATCTATGCATTTTTTTATCAAGAGGAGGATAATGTTATGTATCTTGACTGGTTTTACTATGTAATAACACAGTTGTATGTATACTGATAAGCTGTTACTATTCTTATTATTCACTATTATGTCACTATTACGAGTTTTCTGGATAGTTTTAACAATATTTTTAGGATTATGTGATTCTTGTATACCTACACAACAACCAGAAGGTTAGTTAGAATATATATTATGGAAAAATGTTAAAATATTGTTTTCTGTAGTATGAGCTCAATTTTGATAATTCAAGGACTATTTAGATGCTAAGTACCTGAAGAACTCGATTCTGATATCAAAATCCACCAAAAATTCCGTTTAGATATGGAATCACGTGTTATCAATTGAATTTTGACTAGTAACTCTTCAAAAACCTGTAGGTACTTTATTGAAATATAAACGTAATATTTTTAATTCGCAAAAAAACATTTATCGTGATTTACATAAAAACTGGTGGCCTTTCGAGTATCGCTCCTATTGAAACCCAGAAAAGTCCCACCTGTTAAGTCAGTCACCGTCCTTATTTCAGACACAACAACTCTCCCTACTACAACTACAACTACAACAACTACCCCACCAATGTGCCTTCCTGGATGGACTTCTTTCGACCGAGGCACTTATATTTGGTGCATGCGAGCTTATGTTGGCTCAGTTGATCAGGCTCAAGCCCTAGCCTATTGTAAATCGTTGAACTCGGCCGCTGTTATATCCGGCTTCCAAACTAAGGCAGAAACAGCTACGATGATGGCAATAGTATCAGCGATTAAACCAGTTGTGGCGGTTATCATTGGGGCGAAAAGAACTCCAGCATGTATTGGACAAGTGCTCACTTCTACATGTACAGCGACCAATTCTTTTTATTGGACAGATGGGTATACAACTGGGATTGATGCTTGGGATTGGAGTGCGGGCAACCCGAATAATGGTGAAGGTTTGACACAGAACTATGTGATTGTGATCTCTTCGACGAATTTGATGGATGATGTAAGCGATGTTGCGAAGGGAGGAGTTGTCTGCGGCATGTTAGCCACATAGGTTCAGTAACCTAGATATAAATAAATTGTTTTTTGATTTCTGCTAAAACGAGAAAAAAAAACTTTCTAAATGATAAATTACATGATAATCCTAAATGAAATCATTTCCAATTACATTGTTTTCCAGCTTTTGAAAATTATTAACTTGGGTTCCAATTTCAGGATCTTATCAAAAATGAAATACATGAGGTTGTTCAGCGACTAAAACTCTATCTAATAATATATTCATCGCCAAGAGGTTCATTTTTCTCGCGATTTTATGTAATTCTTATATACTTACTGAAAATCAGGATAAATAATACTAACAGTTTATTATTAATATGCTTTTCATATTGGTTAATAACATACAAATATATACATAAGTTAAAGCTATTCGAATTTTTTGAGAATCTTGAAAAATACCTGTCATTGTTTTCTATTCTTGAAGTTTTTATATTCTTTCTTGACATTTTCCACATATTCATCCAAACATTCTTCCAATTGCAAGACATCGTTCTTCGCCTCTTGAACATTTCCAGATTCCGGAAATCTGGAGCACAATCTGAGCAACCGCGAACTCGCACTATCCACTAATCCATCATGTGCTTTTTTGAGATTTATCGTGTGTTCCTTGATTTTTTGTTGAAATTCTGTGCTTCTGAACTTATCAGTTTGAAGTTTCTCATTTTCAGACATCAAGGATTCTACTTTCTGCTTCAATTCTTCACAATCTCTGGCGATTATTCCAGTGTTTTTCCAAATCGATGTTCACAGTTTTTTCTCTGAAATTCAGAATGTTCAGAATTTAGGGAACCAACCTTTCTAAGTCAGCCTTCAACAATGTTATATCAAGTTCAGATTTCTCTTGATTTTCTTTCAGATTTCGAACTTCTTCTAAAAACAAGTGAAAACCCAGATTTCAACAGAAAAAAAGAAAAAAAAACGGAAATAATATAAATGTTTTGTGTACTTCTCTCGGACAACACATATGGCCGAGTTTCTTTTGGAAACTTCGGTCATATTGAATATTGTGTTGGTTTTTTAGAAGTTTAACGGATGAAAAATGCGTAATTGAGAGGGGAAAAAGAGCAATAAACAAATTTAGTACATACTGAGAAAAAGTGGAAAAAATTTATGAAAAATAGATGACCTGAAAATTGCAAAAAATGCAAAAAAATCGGAAAAAAAGAAACAAACATAATTCAAATTGTGAAATGTGAAATCCAAAAAAAATCTACAATTTTTTAAAAATATATTTCTTTACCGCGTAAAAATCTTTGAACCGCAATTTTCCTAGGAAAGAATAAAGTATTTCAAACAACATCCAATTTCGCGATCCAGATGTGCGGTAGAGCGCGTAATGCCAACGAGATTTTTGACTATACCAAAAACTTCATTTAACTTTTCACATCATTATCATTAAACACCCCATATTGTATCTCCCTAGCATTAAGCATCGGTTCCCCCGAACCACATGTCAAATTCATATCAAACTGAATCTTATAATCTCTCCAATTCGCACCATCATCCCGATTAGCCATGTAATAATTATTAAACCCGCTTCCATGGGCTGAAAAGGTGATCGAATCATTTGGCCACATCATCGCATTTCGAACCTCCACCCTATACGTAGCATGTTCCGGATCAGCATGGGTATCTGGGAGTGATAAATCGTATCCATCCAAACGCCATTGTTTAGTGTGCCAGGCTCCCGCAGTATCACAATAATGTAAAGTATATGGATCAGATATCCAATCAGCCATATGAGATTGTTTTCGATGCCTGATACCCCATACCAATTGAGTTAGCAAACTCTCCGCCAATAAATGTACCATATATTTATAGTTGACTACAATGGTGGTTAGTACACCCTGCTTGGTGCAATCGCGATTCCATTCCTTGTAGAGATACCACTTTTCACCATCCACCTTGATATCAAAGTCCGCCTTAATTCCATCAATCTCTGTCTTAACATGAGCTATATTATCCTGATATGCTTTGGCTTCATTGACTTTTATGTTATTGACAGCCACCACAGGACGAACAAAGCTTTTGAGCTTGTCCCAAAAATCATCTCGATCCATATAATCTTTAACACAATCACAGCAGAATAGCTTGAATTTCTCGTGAACAATATTATAGAAAGCCTTCTTGTCCTTTGCGCGGACTGCTTGTTTGTATCTATCTAGGAATTTGATGGCTTTCTGTTTGGTGTGATCGTCGGCTAGAACTATGGCGAATCCAAGGAGCACAAGGAGAATCAATAGATTCATGATGTATCAGAAGGGACAGAATGAGCATGCAGCATTGTTATATTACAGACAGTTTTGATAGGTGTCTGTGGGAATTGTCTCCAAGTTATGAAATGGGGGGAAAAGGGAATTTGCAACAAGACTCTCAAAGAAATGTCAAAATTCGGACCTAAACGGTAAAAGAGCCGGGTCTAGAGAGCACTGAGCCACATTTAATCTTGAACTTTCAGCCAACTTTTTGAAATCTGAAGAGCTTTTTGACAGAATCATTATTGTGAAATTGCTACTCGAATAATTGTCACTGTTTTGAAACATATAAAATCCATATTAAAAAAAAAAAATCTGGATTAACGCTGGAAAAAACTAGAGTATAGTTTACATGCGCAAAATAAAAAATATCTTGTGTAGTTCTCTTGAAATATAGGTATACTTTACTTGATTATCAGTGGAGCGCGTTTGGCTCCATAGCCTTGTCTTAAATTTAAAGGCGCACAAGAAAATGATGAAAAATATCTCTTGTGTTTTTTCCCGGAAAACCAATCTTAATAATACACCTACAGCACCATTTTGGGGTACTAAATATACAGTACCCTTTTCCAGTTTACATATACAGTACCAAACATTTTTTCACATAATAAACCTACAGTACCCTTTCTAGGGTACTGAACATACAGTACATATTTTCCAGATACTACGCAATACAGTATCCTGTCCCAGATAATACACTTACAGTACTTATTTTTCAGTTGCTGAACTTACAGTACTTCTTCCCGGATAGCCGACTTACAGTACCCTTTTTCCAAATAATACACCTACAGTACCCTTTTCAGATACCACAAACACAAAGATTCGAGTTTTTTTTTAGATTGTTATGACGTTTTTAATTTTTAATTATTTTTTTACCGAAAATTATTCCCTCAGTTTCTTATATTCTTTCTTGACATTTTTCACATATTCATCCACACAGTCTTCCATTCTCATGACGTCATCCTTCGTCTCACTGACATCTTCAGATTCCGGATATCTGGAGCACAATCTGAAAAATCTCGTTTGCTCATTTTCAGTTACATTTTTGTAAATCTAGAAACCCCCCTCCCTACCTGTTCAACATTGATGATGCACTATCCACCAAAAAACTATGCTTTTTTCCAAACATTTTCACGTGCTCCTTGATTTTATGTTGGAATTCAGTGTTTTTGAAGTTTTCAGCTCGAAGTGCTCCATTTTCAGACATCAGGAATTCATTTTTCTGCTTTAATTCTTCACGTTCCCTGGAAAATTATCGATTTTTGGGTTCCATTTTTACAACTTACTTTCCCAGCTCTTCTTGAAGTTTCTGAAGTTTCTGAATTTCAGCATTTTCAGCCTTATCTTTTTCTGATTCTTTTCTGTAATTGAATTTTTCTTGTTTGAATTTCCTACTCAATGGAGATGGATTTTGTCTGAAACTCACATTTTCAGCTTCTTCTGAAGTTGAGCTTCTGATTTTTGAGATCTGAAAATATCTATTTTTGAAGAACAAAAGATTGGAGAATAGCTCACTTTTCCAGCTCTTTTTGAAGTTTCTGAATTTCAACGTTTTCAGACTGCGATTCTTGTCTGAAATTCAATTTTCAGATTCTCTAGTCCTTCTGAGACTCACATTTTCAGCTGAAGTTGAGCTTCTGATTTTCGACACTTTTTCAGCTCTTCTCGAAGCTTCTGAATTTCAGCATTTTTAGATGATTCTTGTCTGAAAATAGAGCCAGTTTTTAAATTTTAAAATTGAAAAAAACTCACTTTTTCTCATTATCAATGATAATTCTTATTCTTTCAACAATTTTATCAGGTGTTAATCCATATTTTTCGATAATTTTCTGATTTGAATTGTTCCATTGATTTGGCACAAACAGGGAAGGCTAGAATTGGTACCCTTTTGTCCATTCGGTTCCATATTTTGAACAGCTGTGCTCAAGGTGATAGACAATGTGCTCCAGAACCTGTATCCTCAAGATTAGAGCACATTGTCTATCACCTTAACCACAAATGCGCAAAATACGGGCTCAAACGGACAATTTTGAGCCACTTACCGTTTCAAGATGTCCTTCCAAAAAATAATGCACAATTTGACAATATCCATTATAAATATTTTTGATATTTACCGGAGCCTTCAATATTTCATCAATAATCAAATCTGCTAAGGCCAGAAATAAGTGTATTCCAATCGGATGAATGAAATTCACTGACAGTTTTTTGAATTCTAGCAAAATATCATTTTTGGTGTATACTTCTTGGAAAGTGACTTCATGTTCTGGCTGAAAAATTCCAAAATTTATGTATAATAAGTGAATAGTGAGCTCACCTCGGTTAGAAAAATAGTCAATTCCTTGCGAGCTCGATCAATAACCTCCTCAATTTTCGAAACCTCTATCAAATATTTGATCGGTTTCTCAACGAATATAGGATTCATCATATTTCCGATCCAATCGAAGACATTTTTAATATTCTTGGAGTTGCATCTTTGAAAAACCTTGAAAATAACTGCGAGGTAGTGTACTATGCTATTAAAGGCGTCTAGAGATGGTACACAATGGGTTCCATAGGAAGAGATGATTGGGTATGAGAGATCTCGATAGTCATTGGTGAACATGTCGCTCAAACATTTTCTTGGTCTCAAAAATCAGAATCTCAATCGTCATATACACAGTTTTATAGTAATCTTGTTGAAATTCGAATAAAATCTCCTGACTCTTCAAACTCTCCATAAGTTGCTCAAAAAGCCCCTTCTCCTCTGGCTCAAAATAATCACCAAAATGTGAAAAGCACTGATATATTATCTCCTCTTCAGGCAAACCTATATCCTGTGAAAGAAAAATTTATACAGGTTCCAACAAAAAACATAAATCCTACTTCAGCCTCGAATACAGTTCTAATGTCCATTTTTAAGGCTTTGATGAAGTTGAAAGGAATGACGTCATAAGAACCCTTTAAATCTCTTAACATTTTATTGAGATTCGCAGTTTGCCAAACGGAATAAAATCGATCAACTAGCTCATCTGTCACTTGTGATTTTATCATTTTTGCGAAATATGCGTAAATATTCGTAAGAATGTTACGTTTTGAGCAATATTCGATGTTTCCATTCTCCTCGGTATATACTATATTTGGTGTTAAAAGAGCGCAGAGACCTGATACTTTGACTTCTGCGCATGATGAGAATTGAATAAATTGGGGGATGTTATAGATTTTCTTGAAATCTTCTAGTAGTTCTTGGGGAGCTCCATAGATCTCGAGTTCCTTGGAATTTTTGTAGAGAAATTTGAGGAATTCCAAAAGTTGTTGATCATTTTTGAAGCCTTTTGAATTATTAAAGTCATCAATTTCTTGTTGGGAAGGTAGAAACTGAAAAAATTTTGAAATACACTTGAAAATTTCAGGTCTACTCACTTCTGAATGAACTATTCGTTCCAGACAAGCCTGGACCTTTTCAATTGGCCAGTAGGGCATTTTTGCTGAACTGGAGAGCTGGAATGGGGTACTGTAGAAAGGCAGGAGTACTGTAGTTAAGAATTATTGAGGTACGGTATTAGAATTCAGGAGGATCTTAGGTATACTGTAAGTCAAAGATCTCAAGAATCAGAATCAGAATCAGAAATTGAAATTTAAAACGAAGAGGAAGTTCAGAAGCCATTTTGATCTGCTGAAAATCGACTTCAAGAACTCGAAAAAGAAATGGAAAAGCTGGAAATGTGAAGATTTCAGAGAAAATGATTATATGAAACAAGAATCAGAATCTGAAACTGAAATTCAAGCATGTTTTTCTGCTGAAAGTCGACTTTAACAACTGAAACAAGAAATGGAAAAGCTGAAAATGTCAGTTTCAAAGTGACTTTCCTTTAAAAAACAAATCAATCTTTCAGAGAAAATGATCATCTGAAAATCGACAATCAACAAAAATCTCAATTTGAAGATGACCTAAGATTGTAAATAAGTTTTAATTTTCAAAATTCATCTCAAAAAACTGTAATTTCAGACAAATAAACTGCTGATATTGTGAGTTTCAGATCAAATTTTGAAATTTAAGAGAGAGTTTCAGACAAGAGAAAAAAATCATTTGGAAGAAATTGGGAATTTGAAAAAAGATAGCTGAAAATATCAGTTTCGTAGTGACTTTCCTTCGAAAAAAATATTTCAGAGAAAATGATCATCTGAAAATCGATAATCAACAAAAATCTCAACTTGAAGATGACCTAAAATTTTACATAAGTTCCAATTTTCAAAATTCATCTCAAATACTGTAATTTCAGACAACTTTACATGCTTTCAGTGAGTTTCAGAGCAAAATATCAGAAAAAAGGAGAAGAGCTGGAAAAGTGAGCTGAGCTCTATGTATTTTTTTTTTAATTTGAAAATGGATATACCCTGTACATACATCAATTTCTGGGACTTCTTACAATTAGATTTAAGCGATTCCAAATGAATATTTTAAAATTCAGACAAGAAACAGAATAAGAAACTGAAAATCAAACATGTTGTTCTGCTGAAAATGGACTTTTCTTCGAAAAAAAATCAATATTTCAAAGAAAAAAATCATCTGAAAATCGATAATCAACAAAAATCTCAACTTGAAGATGACCTAAGATTGTAAATAAGTTCTAATTCCCAAAATTCATCTCAAAAACTGTAATTTCAGACAACTACACATTTTTTCAGTGAGTTTCAGAGAAAAATATCAGAAAAAAGAAGAAGAGATGGAAAGGTGAGCTTGTTAGGTCTATGTATTTTTTCTGAAAATTGAAATTATCTCCAGATCTCAAAATGCTGAAGCTCAACTGGAGGAAATTCTGAAAATGTGAGTTTCAGATGCAATTTTAAGATTAAAGTAAGAATTTCAGACAAGAGCAAAATCATTTGGAAGAAATTAAGGATTTGAAAAAAGATAGTTTCAAAATTGACATTGAGATGGTTTTGTTGAAAGATAAACTTCGGAAGTGAGTCTTATTTAGAAAATTGAAATATTTTCTAAAAATTCTGGAATTGCAGAGAAACTTTCTCTGAAGACCTAAACAGTCCCAAATGAAGAAAGGTTTCACGCGTCAAACCTTGATTATCGAAAAACCATACCTGCCCGATTTTATGTGTTCCTTTTTCTCTCGTTTCTCCTCTTTTCACACACTCTCTCTCTCTCGTTTGAACTGTTTGTGTGGTTTTTTTACTGTGAGAAAATAACTAGTTTTGGGGTTCTCATGTGAAAAATAATATAGTAACATGGATTGATAGAAAGTATTTATGAAAAAAGAAAAATACTGGTGAGATTTTTTTGCTGGCCGATGTTTTTTGAAAACTTCGGTCATATATTTTTTAATTGGTGTATTTTATTCAAAAGAGAATTATATACAAACAGGATAATTGTTATGTTGACATAAAATAATTGTATACATTTTTTGGGATTTATTCCTAAAGTTTTTCATATTCTTTATTGACATTTTCCATATATTCATCTAGACAATCTTCCATTTTCATGACATCGTTCTTCGCTTGTTGAACATCGTCAGATTCTGGATATCTGGAGCACAATCTGTAAAATGCTCTTTTTCCGAGTAGCATATTCAGGCAGGTTGTTTGGGCCGGACCTTGATTCAATTTTGATTTAAAAAGAGATCAGAACTTTTGTCAAAATGGATATATGTTTTTAGAAACACCAAATCGGGTTTTTTGGCCTTTTTTAGCTTGATGATAACCTAAGATTTTAGAAATTCATCTCGGAATCTGTAATTTCAGACAACTACACATGCTTTCAGTGAGTTTCAGAGCAAAATATCAGATAAAAGAAGAGGAGCTGGAAAAGTGAGCTGAGCTCTATGCGTTTTTTTTCTTCTGAGAATTGAAATTAGTTCCAGATCTGAAAATGCTGCAGCTCAACTGAAAGAAACGCTAAAAATGTGAGTTTCAGGTATAATTTTAAAATTTAAGAGAGAGTTTCAGACCAATGAATTCGGCCTTCAGTGAAAACGAGCCTGCCAGCTAGCCATGGTTCTCGGAACCGTAAGGCTGGCTCAGGCCCGTTTTGAGCCACCCTACTTGTGCTAAATCATTACCCAAAATTTCAGTCGAAACTGGACGAAAAAGTCTGATAGTTGGCCAAGGTTTTTTAGGCCAGCTCAGTTTTAGGCCCGTTTTGACCAGCCCGACAAAAATGACCATTTTGATCGACCTTACATGTGTTAAGTGACGATCACATAATTTAACCGAAAGTGGGCCCGCTTAGGCATAGGCCCGTTTTGACTAGGCCGGCCTAAAATAACCCGTCTGACTCTACCCTACCTGTGCAACGTTGACCTAGCACTATCCACCAATCCACAATGCACATTTTCAAGAGTTTCGCTGTGCTCCTTGATTTTCAGCTGTAATTCGATGTTTTTGAAGTTCTCAGCTCGAAGTGCTCCATTTTCAGACATCAAGAATCCATTTTTCTGCTTCAATTCTCTACTTTCCCTGAAAAATTATCGACTTTTTAAAGTTTTTTGGGACCAACTAACTTTTCAATTTTTTCAGTTTTACTCTTCAAAACCATATTCTCCGCTGTTTCTCTGAAATTCAGATAAAAATTTCAGAATTCATGTAATATCCTTACTTTCGTAGTTTATCCTTCAACAAAACCATTTCAATATCAATTTTGAAACTATCTTTTTTCAAATCCCCAATTTCTTCCAAATGATTTTGCTCTTGTCTGAAATTCTCATTTTAATCTTGAAATTGCATCTGAAACTCACATTTTCAGCGTTTCTTCCAGTTGAGCTTCAACATTTTGAGATCTGGAAATAATTTCAGTTTTCAGTTAAAAATAATCAAGAGCTCCTAGACAGCTCACCTTTCCAGCTCTTCTTCTTTTTTCTGATATTTTGCTCTGAAACTCACTGAAAGCATGTGTAGTTGTCTGAAATTACAGATTTTGAGATGAATTTTGAGAATTAGAACTTATTTACGATCTTAGGTCATCTTCAAGTTGAGATTTTTGTTGATTATCGATTTTCAGATGATCGTTTTCTCTGAAATCTATTGAGTTTTTTCGATGTAGGGGCTCTTTGAAACTGACAATTTCAGCTTTTCCATCTCTTGTTCCAGTTGTTGAAGTCGAGTTTCAGCAGAGCAACATGCTTGAAATTCAGTTTCAGGTTCAGAATCTTGTCTGAAATGAAAAAAAACTTTATTTGGGACTTCTTAGCTCTAACAAGGTATGTAGTTTTTCGACGAGGAATATATCATTCTACAGAATTTGAGACGCTGATCAAGAATCCGTGATCAATTTTTGCCAAACGCAATTTTCAATGCGCGAATTTCAACTCCAAAGTTTTCAGAGCGATTTTGAGAGATAGGGCCTAACTATAGGGTAATAAGGTATGAAAAAGAACACTGGAATATTTATTTTCTTCGAAAACCTCAAAATTAGGCAAACAATTTCAAAACTTGGAAATTTTTGCAAAAAAACAAATAGAAAAACGAATGAAAACAAGTTCACGTAATATTTTCACGTGTTTTATCATTATTTTTGTCGTAAAAAAAAATGAAAATTTGCTGAAAATGCTGTAATTTTTTTATTTTTATGCCAAATGAACTGTCTAGATATTTTCAGGACAAAAAGTTAGACTAGTATAGTATACCATCCCATTTTTTGTACTTTCAGTGTAAATTTCAAGGCTGAAAATTGGGTATTGAGAAAATGGTTTGGCTAGAGCTAACATGTTCGTTTTCAGCATGTCAAGATCTACAAAATGATATATCTCACTCACTTTTCCAAGGATTCTTCATTGTAGATCAATAACTCTTTCTCTTCAGGGTTTGGATTTTCTTTTTTCTTCGATCTTTTAAAATGTTTGTTCCTCGATTGATTATCCATAAAACTGTTGATCTGAAAAATTCACTTTTTCCCCTACCAAAAAAAGTTCAAAAAAAAAAAAACTACAGTACCTTTGGATGAAATTTATCCAAATACTCCTCGATAAAGTGAAAATATGCATTATATACATCTCTGATAGAATATGGTTCGGGTATTCTATCACATATAATTTCATTGGTGCTGAAGAAGAACGAATTTTTCTCGTTTCTTTTTAAAAGATTCATTGTTAGTCTGGCAAGATGATGACGTATTTCACCTCTATGGTATATTGATTGAAAAGGAACCTCATATTCTTCCTCAGTTAGATAAATGCTCAATTCTTCGCGTGCTCGATCAATAACCTCGTTGATTTTCCAGAGTTCTATCAAATACAAAAATGGCTTCTCGATGAACAGGGTATCAATCAGTTCTTCAACCCAGTTGAAGACTTTGTCAAGATTTTCATTGTTGGATTTTTGGAAGACTTTCAGGATAACTGCGAGGTAGTAGAGGATCATTTCGAAGGCGTCGATGGCTGGGATACAATGGGTTCCAAAGGAGGAGATGATCGGAAGTGCGATATCTCGAGAATCTTCGGTGAATTGATCTTCAATGATCTGGAAAATTAGTCAAGTGATTTTTAAGCTATAGATGGTGATTTTGAGGTATGGACAGTGTTTCTGTGCAGTAGATAGGGAATTTGAGAAATAGAAAATGATTTTGAGCTCCAGATATTAATTTTTGAGCTGTAAACATAGAATTTGAAGCTAAAAAACGCGATTTACAAGAGATTTTGAGCTATCGAGAAAGATTTTCTAGCTACAGACAGTGATTTCGAGCAATAAATGATGATTTTTGAGCTATAAACAGTTTTTGAGCTATAAACAACAGGGTCCTGAAAAATGGTAAAAGGTCCCGAAAAAGGGTAAAAAGTCCTAAAAAACGATGGAAGAGTTCCAAAAAATGAAAACAGGGTCCTGAAAAATGGTAAAAAGTCCTAAAAAATCCTTAAAGTTTCTTAAAAAACGATGAAAGGGTTCCAAAAATAACTGAAGGATCTTTAAAATGAACCCAAAAAGGGATCAAAGTATCCTGATAAATGATGAAGGGGTCCCAAATAATGGTAAAAAGGTCTCAAAAAATGATGAAAGATCTCAAAAATAATGAAAGGGTCCCGAGAGCTCAAAAAAGGGTCCCAAAAAGTGGTGAAAAGGTCCCAAAAAATGATAAATGGTGTCCGGAATGATAGAAGGGTCCTAAAAATGATGAAAAAGTCTCTATGGAGTGCTTTTTGAACTCTAGACTATGATCTTTGAGCTATAGGGCGTGATTTTTGAACTATAATATGTAATTTTAAGCTATGGACTGTAATTTTGGGCTATACGCTTTAAGCAATGATATTCAAGCCATAAATCGTGATTATTCAAGCCATAAATCGTGATTTGATTATAGGATGAAAACAACTCACCTCAAAATCCCAATAGTTAATCTTAAGTTCTCCGATTATGACAGCAAGAGATTGTTGATCAATTGCATGAACAATTCCAAGATTCCTTTCTTCTTCACTTTCCAAAATGAGCAAACCTTCAGGAACATCTTTTCCAGTCATCATTTCAATCGCATTCTTCACTTCTTGCACTAAATGAAAATGGGAAAACCCGCAAGACAACAGGCGGAGCACATGTTTTTGAGGATATATTGGTGGATTCTGGGAGGGTTTGAACAATTCACTATGTGGCTCGAACATCCTTTCAAGGTTCTTGATCAGATGAATAATATCCGAATATGCTTTTTGGAGGTATTCTTGACTGGAAATGCGCAGTTCTTCCTTTGAAGCAATTAGAGCATTGTTGAAATATTCCTCGTCTTCTTTATCGAAATATACTCGAAGATTTGAAAATTGTTGCATGATGATGGGTTCCTCTTTTGAGATTTTGATGTTTGGCTGAAAAATGAGATCAAACAGTTATAGGCAAAAGTATCAGCGAAATTCTGAAGTTTTTAAAAAAAATTTTCTGAAAGTTAGCATTTTTTGAAAGATTCTTATGGATTGTTGAAATCATTTTTATTGCAAAAAAAAAATTGTTTTTCTATTTTCTCACATTCTCCATTTTTTAATTTAATTTTTTAATTTTGGGGTTTTTTCAACATTCTGATTGGATATGTTTTTTTTCTGAAATTACAGAATTTTTTGAAAAATTGTTTTTCTTTTTTTTAAAATTATTTTTCTATTATATTTTTATTATTATATATTTTTTTTGAAATTCCTAAAGTTTTTCGTAATTTTTTTTATTTAGGTTTTTTTTAAAATTTGTTTTCATTTCAAAATTTGGTTTTCTTCTGAAAAATTGAAATTTCTCCCTTTTGCAATTTTTTCAAAATTTTTAATTAATTTTTTTTCGTTTTTTTTTGGTGCTTTTTTTATTTTAAAATTTGTAATTAGTTTTTTAAACTTTAAATTTTTTGAAAAACGAAAAAAATATTTTTTACACTTCAAAATTTCTAAAATAAATTCAATTTTCCATTACTTTTTTTTTAATTTCAATTTTTTTTTGAAATTTTAAAAGTGATCAAACAACCTTAAAAAACTGTTTTCCAAATTTCCCTATATTTTCAGCAAAATTTTTTGAAAATTGATTTAAAAAATGTTTTGTCATCATTTTTTTTTTTAAATTCAGAATTTTCAAAGTTTTGTTTTGATTTGAATTTTTTCAGATATCGTTCAACACTTCTGAGCTTTTTGAGCTGTTCAAAATAAGATTCCAAACTGTGATTTAAGAAAATCTCACCTTATTTTTGAAAAACTGTTCCAATTCCTGAACCAGAGTATTTTGTAAATCCATAGAAACAATTTGATAATATCCTTCGAATCCACGTAGAACTTTGTTCAGATTTGCGGTCATCCAAGAGAAAAAGAATCTAGAAGCCACGTGGTTCAAATCCCAAGATTTGACAAGCAAAAATATTTTTTTAAAAATACCAATCGTCATGTTTTTTTTGGAAGAATATCGATTTTCACGAGGCCAGTCGAAATATTCAAAATCTGGAGTTGAAAGAGCACAAATCATCGATATTTCTTGATTTTTGTCATTTGATGAAAATTGGATATACTCGGGGATTTTATCGATTTTTTGGAAGCTTTTGATCATATTCTCAATGGTTCCATAAATCTCGATTTTGTTGTTGGATTTTTCATAAATGAATTTTAGAAAATCGCTAACTTTTGAACATTCTTTGACTGTTTTTGATGTTTCTTCTTGAGAAATTTGTGGGAGAACCTGAAAAATGGAATATGAATAGAGGATATTAGGCCCGAGAGCCCGGTCTGGCTCAAATCGCTCACCTCTGGATGAACAATACGTTTCAGACAAGTCATTATTTTCTCGATAGGCCATTTTTCTGTCATGTTTCATGAAAACTCAGCAATTTATTCGCACCTGGAAAAATAGTGGATATGAGAAAGAGTTTCTTCAAAAAATGATGAAAGGGTCCCAAAAAGAGGTAAAAAGGTCCCAAAAATGACAAAAGGGTCCCAAAACGAGGTAAAAAGGTCCCAAATAATGATAAAAGAGTCCCAAAAAATGGTGAAATGGTCCCAAAAATGATAAAAAGAACCTGAAAGAATGATGAAAATGTCCTGAAAAATGATAAAAGGGTTCCAAAAGGTGGTAAAATAGTTCCAAAAATGATAAAAGGGTCCAAAAAATTATAAAAAGGTCCCGAAAAAATGATGAAAAGTCTCAAAAATAATGAAATGGTCCCAAAAAATGATAACAGGGTCCCAAAATAACTAAAAAAAAAGGTCTCAAAAATGATAAAAAGATCCCAAAAAATGGTTGAAGGGTCCCGAAAGTGACACAAGGTTCCACAAAACAAGACAAATGTCCCGAAAAATTATAAAATAGTTCCAGAAAATGAAAAATGGTCCCGAAAATGAATGAGAGGATCCAAAATTGATTGAATTGTTCCAAAAAATTATAAAAAGGTCCCAATAAAATATTTTTTTGTATTTCAAATGGGAAAGAAAGCTATTATAAAACTTAGTTTTCAACATCCAAACAAGAAAAAAAAAACTAAAAAATAATGTTTGTTTGTGTATTTTTCTCGAAAAAATTGCTGGCCGAGGTTTCGCTAAAAACCTAGGCCATATTTTTTTCTTCGAAGAAATAGAGAAACGAGAGGAAAAATTCGGTGTGATGAGCAGGAAATTATTGACTTTTCAGAAAAAATAAATGAAACACCAAAAAATATACAAATAATATACTTTTTTCGCAGAATTGATGAGATAATGAAAAATAAGCAAAAATAATTAGAAGGAATTAGATTGTATTTTTTTTTCGTAGATTTTTGGTCAAAATTTATTGTTGAGTAGGAGTTTGGATGGAGAAATAACTCATTTTTTCATTAATATTTCACAACACATTGTCATACATACATAGTCATCGCTGCTCATTTTTTGAAAATAGATAAGGAGGAAACTATAAAAGCAGTGGTGATTGGATTGGAACCTCACTTTTTTCTTGATTTTTTTTTTGATTAATTTCTTCTGGGTGTTTAGTTTCAATAATTGGTTGAATTCAGGAAGCTGCAAAGTTTTTGATAAGATATATAGCATTTTGTAGATCTTGACTTGCTGAACAAGAATCCGTATTCGATTTTTGGCAACCGTCTTTCTGGAGCTCAAGATTGAGCTTACAAGGGAACCTCATGAGGTCGTTAATGAAAGGAGACCTACGTCATCTGGTACAGTTTTTCATGCTGATCAACATCCTGTATCTAACTTTCGCTGAGCTCCGCACGTAAAGCTGAAAATTGAACACAAAATTTGCGCTGAAAACTTGGAATATCTCTTCGAAATTTTATGTTCTTCATAGAATGAGAGGACTAGAGGGTTCTTTGGCATGAAAAGAACGCTGGGAATAATAACTTTTCATGAAAACCCGGCTGAAGCGCGAGAAAAATGAGTTTGAAAAATGTGCAAAAAAGATGTCAACAAAAACGTGAAAATAATAGAATTTACTCTAATTTTGCGTGAAAACATTGAAATTTTATAGAAATTTCAGAATTTTCAGTTTTTCCAGTGAATTGAGCTTTTCTTGCATTTGTTTATTGATATTATGATTTCAAATGTGTAGAGAATAAAATATCATACCAGATCCAGTAAAGTTTGTGAAATTTCCTTAGGTTTCAGCATTTTTATTACTGTCAATATGTTTTTGGGAAAAACTGAAAATCTCGATTTTCAGCTTTCAGCGTGAAGCTCAGCAAAAGTTAGGAGTGGGATGTTGATCAGCATAAAAACTGTATCAAATGGCATAGGTCCCTTTTGAAAGTCCGTTAACACCCTCATGTGGTTCCCTTAGAAGTATGCTGAATAACGTCATTTTTCTCTTTTTTGATTGAAAGAGTTCCTCGGCATGAAAAGAAACCCTGGAGCATTCATTTTTGACAAAAAGATCTTTTGCAACACAGTAAATTAAATTTTAAAAAATTTGACCTTAAAATGCGTTTATTTTTGACCTTCTGAAAAAAAATTGAAGAACTTCCTTGGGTTCTAAACCTTCCAGCATAACTTACAAGGGAACCACATGAGGATGTTAACGGACTTTGAAATGAGACCTACCAATCGATAAATTTTTTTAAAATGCTGATCAACATCCTGCATCTAACTTTTGCTGAGCTCCACTCAGGAAGCTGAAAATTGAGATTTTCAGTTTTGATCAAAAATATATTAACAGTAATAAAAATGCTAAAACCGAAGGAAATTACACAAACTTTATTGGATCTGGTGTAATTTTTCATTCTCTACACATTTGGAATGATAGAACTCTGAAAAAAATGGAAAACAGGCTCAATTTGCTGAAAAAACTGAAAATTCGAAAGTTTCTATGAAATAATAATGTTTTCACGCAAAATAAAAGCAAACTTTATAATTTTTCACGTTTTTGTTGACATCTTTTTTTTTGCACCTTCTTCAAACTTGTTTATTCAGAATTTCAGCGGGATTCTTGTAATAAATAGATGTTTCCAGCGTTCTTTTCCTACTGAAAACATAATAATTTGAAGAGATATTTCACATTTTCAGAGCAACATTTGAGCTCGATTTTCAGCTTTCCGCGCGGAGTTCAGCAAAAGTTAGATGTGAGATGTTGATCAGCATGAAAAACTGTATCGAATTGTATAGGTCTCATTTCAAAGTCTGTTAATACCCTCATGTGGTTCCCTTGTTAGCTAGTTCTGAATGGAATTTCTGAGTTTCAAAGGAACGTTTGGGAAAAATTGATCACGGATTCTTGATCAGCGTTTCAAAATCTATAAAATGATATATGTCTTGTCAAAAAGTCCTGATTTTCTTCAAAACATCCCCTTGCCAAACTTTGACTTTTTAGAATCGCGAGAATGGGTGAAAAACGACATATCGATTTCGAAGCTGTCAAATTTGACAAAAAAGTTTTGGTGGGCAGAGGTAATGTGGGTGCTGGTGGAAGTGTATCACTGATGAATTGGACCGAAAAAGGCGAAGGCTCTTTCTCTGCTGTGCAAGTCGGTGCGGGTGGCAGAGTTGGTTCGGATGGTGTCGGTGTTGGTGTTCAGGCAAGACTTTGTCGAATTGAGGCAGAGACCAACCATTTCAAACTGGGTAGCGGGTTTTCATTGGATACCGGTTTCAAGGCTACCAGAAATGGAGTAAGGGCAGAGTATCTCGGATTCGGATTCGGAGTCAATCAAAATGGAATAAGTGGCAAAATTCCATGTTTCGATTTGACATTCAAATTCTAATTTTTTTTAAACATTTTTCAATAATCCAAATAAAATATGTATAATCCGAGAGTGTTTTTTTAATGATAATAATATAAGGAGCTTTGAAAAAAATATATATACATAAAAAAATTAAAAAAAAAACATCACATAGGTACATAAAAAAATAAAGAGCAACGCTGAGATATTTTTTAGGGGTTCCCTGATTTTGAATTTTATTCCTGAAATTGTTGATTTTCTTCCCTGACATTTTTCACATATTCATCTGGACAGTCCTCCAGTTTTATGACATCGGTCTTCGCTTCTTTGACATCGTCAGATTCTGGATATCTGGAGCACAATCTGAAAAAAATGCTTTTTTTTTTAAGCCTAGGCAGGCTCAGATCCTACTAAGCTCAGATCCTACCTGTTCAACCTTGACCCAGTAATATCCACCAAATCATTATGCTCATTTTTGAGAGTTTCGTTGTGCTCCTTGATTTTAAGCTGGAATTCAGTGTTTTTGAACATTTCAGCTCGAAGTGCTCCATTTTCAGACATCAAGAACTCATATTTCTGCTTAAATTCTCTACTTTCCCTGAAAATATATCGACTTTTCAAAAGTTTTTTGGTTCCAACTAACTTTTCGATCTTTTCCATTTTGCTTTTCAAATCCATTTTCTCCGCTTTTTCTCTGAAATTCTACATTTTCACAGGTAAAGTTTTGAATCTCACCTCTCTAATTCTGCCTTCAGATTCCTCACTTCTTCAAGATGACTTAGTTCTTGTCTGAAATTCAGAATCTTTCTTTTATCTGCAATTATGAGATTCTTACGTTCTAAGCTTTTCCTTCAATTGAATTTCAACCATTCGAGATCTCTGCTCTTCTCGAAGTTGTTGGTTGTCAGGAGATTCAGAAGCTTCAGAAGTTGTCTGAATCCCTAGTTCCAGAAAAGCCTTTTCCAATTGAGCCAACTCGGAATCATGTTGAAGTTTACATATCGAAGAGCATAGATTTGGTGCTCTTTTTTCGAACATCACTTGTCTGTGGTTGAACTGGAAGATCTAGAAAAAAAGGATCTTAAAAAATCAATAAAAAAATCAATAATTGTATACCTTGTTATCAGAGCTCAAGAAAAAGCATCGAACAATTTGTGTGCAACTATCATAGATATTTTTCAAAGTCATCGGCTTGTTCAGATTCAGATATCGATTGGCTAGATCAAGAAAATGATGGGGTAACATTCCAAGATGTCTGGTCAATTTTTGGTACTCCCTGAATACCTCATTTCGGGTGTATAATGTTGCTTTAAGAGGTAAAATATCATCTTCCAGTGGCTCGGTCAAAATAGGTCCCAATTCTTTGCGAGCTCGATCGATAATCTGGTCGATTTTCCAGGTCTCAATCAAGTAGAAAACTGGTTTCTCCTCGAACAAGGATTCTATCACGTTATTATCGATCCAGTTAAAGATTTGCAGGCGATTTTCAGCAGTGGATCTTTGAAAAACTTTTAGTATAACTGTGAGGTAGTAGAGGATTTTTTCGAAGGCGTCGGTGGATGGGATACAATGGGTTCCGTAGGTGGAGATGATTGGAAATGTTGTGCCTCGATGGTCTTCTCCAATTAGACATTTGAGGACCTGAAAATTTGATATATAGCTTCTGAATCGGGTCCAGGACAAGAGAGCGGGCCTGTTTGGATCCGCATAAGATTAGGCTATCGGTTCTCCTGAATCGGACTCCTGCTCTCAAAACTGACTGAATTGGGTCCAAAAATCATACTAAAGGACCTAAAAAGCTCCCATGAAACGGTCCAATCCCCAAAAGACCGTTTTTTAAGAGTCAGAATCCGATTCAGGACAAAAAATGGGTCCAGTGCGTTTCAGGATTTTCCATAGTAAGTCCCTAAATTAGGTCTAGGACATGAAATCAGGCCAGCCCGTTGGGATCTGAAGAAAACTGGGCCTGAAATGATACATTGTTTCTTAATCGGGTCCAAGACAAGAAATCAGGACGGCCCGTTTGAATCCGGATAAAGTTAGGCCAAGATTGATGGTGATTTTGTGGATTGGTTCCCGTGAATCGGACTTGACTTGTTCGGGTCCAGATAAAAGTTCCTGAATAGGATCTCGACTATAGAAAAAATCTGGTTCAAAAATAATACTCGAAGTGTCTCTGAAACGGGTCTAACCCGAAAGAAAGGTCAATTTTCGGAACCGATTCAAAAAATTTATGTAAAAAATCAGGTGCAGTTTTTATTCAGGATTTTCTATACATACATGATTCTTGGATCAATTCCACAACAAGAAATCGAACGGGACTGTTTGGATCCAGTAAAACTCGGGTCCTGAATAGGGTCTGTAGGATAAGAAATTGGACCGATCCATTTGAATCTAGTAAAAAACAAGCCCTCTTTTGAACCCGATGAGAAATAGGTTCCAGTAAAAATTGGGCCATGAATCGGACTTAGGTCAAGAAACTGGGCCGGTCTGATAGATTCCGGTGAAAGTAGGCCTGAAACAAATTAAAATTTGTGATAAGGTCTAGGACTAGAAAAAAAGCCGACCCGTTTAGATCTGGTAAGATTCCGGATAAAATTAGACAAAAGAGTGTCACTCACAATGAACCGCTCCACAGATATTCCATATTTTTTCAATAATTTCTCAAAAAATCCAGGAGTTATGCCATATACAATTCCAAGTCTTCTCTCCTTTTCACTCTCCAATGGAATAACCAGGTCCTCAGAATCAGACAAACGATCCTTCATAACAATTCTCAATGCCGATTTCACTTCTTTCATCAAATAAAAATCGAAATTCGTGCTGTGAAGTCGACGAATCACCGGAGTTTGATGTTTTGGGAATGGCTGGAATTGTAGATATTTTGAGAGAAATTGGATTTTTTTGCTCACCGAAAGTTTTGAATTCGGTGTGAAGATTTCCATGTGATTTTTAAAGATGGATTTTGTTTGTTGGATGATGAAAAGTGTTTCGGAGTAGATTTTCTTGTAGAATTCTTGTTCGGTTGCAAGTGGAGCATTCTGAAAATGCAGAATTTTGCTGAAAATGTGGCTTGGTCCGATAAAAGTCTGGCCCGATCAGATAAAAATCTATCCTGGTTCGATAAAATATGGCTTTATTCAATAAGAAGCCTGTTCTGGCCCGATAACAATGTGGCCTGATCCAATAAAAAACTGGCTTGGTCGAATGATAAATCTGAACAGGCCTGGTCTGTCTGATAGAAAACCTGGTGTGGTCCGATAACAATCCGGCCGGGTCTGATAAAAATGTGAACTGGCCCGATAAAAACCCGACCTATTTTGTCCAATGAGTAATCAGGCCTAGCCTGGTCCTATCAAAATTTGGCCTAGCCGGGTACCATATAAAATAAGGCCTGGTCCGATGAGAATCAGGCCTGGTCCGATGGCCTGGTCCACTGAGCAATTCAAAAAAAAATCTAACCTGTTCTGGTTGGCATTCTAATGTGGCCTCATCCGATGATAACTCTGGCCTGGTCTGATAGGAAATCTGGCCTTATTCGATGAAAATCTGGCCTGGTTGAAATAAATATCTAGACTGGGTCGATCAGAAAATCTGGCCTCACCTTATCCTTCAGAAATCCGGCTTGGTCTGATCCGATTAAAAAATTGGCCTGGTGCAAAGAAACATCTAGACTGGTCCGATCAAAAAATTCGGCCTGGTCTAGTCCGATTGCAATCTGGCCAGGTTTGATCCGACAAAAGCCTAGTTTAGCTCGATAATAACCTGACCTGTCTTCTTCGATAAGAAATCATGCCTGACTTGGTCCGATAAAAATCAATCCTGGACTAATAAAAATCTGGCCAGAACATATAGAAAATCAGCCCATGTCCAATAAGAAACCTGGCCTGACTTAGTCCGTAAAAATCAGGCCTGGTCTGGTCCGATAGAAGTCTGGCCTAGTCTGATAGGAAATCTGACTTGGTCCGATAAAAATTTAGCCTGTACTAATAAAAATCTGGACCAGTTTGATAAAAAATCTGGTCCGATAGGAAATTTGGTCTGATCTTTTGAAAATTTATCCGATAAAAGCCTAGTTTAGTCCGATAATAACCTGGCCTAGTCCATCAAAGTCTATCCTAGCCCAAATAGCCCGAAAAAGGCCCAAACTATACCTTCAAATAGTTCAGAAGTAAATCAAGACCAATTTTGTGTTGTGGTTTCTCTCCTCCTTCATCTTCATCATTATCCTCAAAATATTCTCCAACCAAGTTTTCAAACCAATCGATAGTTAAAACCCCCTCCGGCAGATCCAGGTTCCGCTGTAAGGTTCATAAAAATAGTGGATATAAGGTCCAAATCAAAGAAGTTCTACCTCATTGTCAGTTTCAAAAAACTGCTCCAACTCCAAAATCAAAGGTCTATCAGAACCTTTAGGAATCAGATCGAATGACGCATCTTGGAAGCCGCGCAAGATTCTTCTGACGAATCCAGGCCGCCAGGATTCATAAAACATACTGGGGAATTCGCCAATTTCAGCCGTGTCCAACATCAGAATCCAGCGTCTATAGGTGTTTAAGAAGGTATCTTTTTTTGAGCGGTAGCAGAATTTTTTTCTGGAGTCGAAGTATTGGAGCAAGTTTGATGAAAGAGCACAAGAAATTGGATTTTTTGATTTCCCTCGAATCATTGAAAAATAGAGAAGCTCTGGAATATAGTCTAGTTTCTCGAACATTTTCAGCATAACTTCTGGGGTTCCATAAATCTCTAATTTCCCGTTGGATTTTAGATATACAGTTTTGATGAAATTCAGAAGCTCTTCATGATTTGAGAATTGTTCCAGATTGTTTTCAGAAATTGAGGGAAGATGCTGTAAATTTTCAGAATTTGCTTTTTTTCCAGCAAAAATCGATAAATTACCTCGGCATGGACGATTTGGTTGAAACAAGCGACTACTTTTGATATAGGCCATGGCATTTTTGTGAAAAATCTGAAAAATTAAAGATTTTTGAAGAAAAATAGTTCCTGGGCGAGTTTTTTGAAAAACCTAGGCCATATTTGAGGTTGCTATGGTGATGAATGTGTTTCAGGATTCAGGAATCAGGATTCAGAAGCCAAGATTCAGGATTAAGAAGCCAGGATTCAGAATTCAAGATTCATAGGCTTTCTAAGATGCAGGATTCAGGATTCAAAAGCCTAGACTCAGAAGCCATGATTCAAAAGCTAGGATTCAGAAGACAGGATGCAGAATTCAAAAGCTAGGTATCAGAGGCCAGGATTCAGAAGATAGGATTCAGAAGAAAGATTCAGAAACCACGATTCAGAAGCCAGGATTCAAAAGCCAGGATTGAGAAGCCAGGGTTCAGGAAACAGGATTCAGAAGCCAGGATTCAATAGCTAAGAATCAGAAGCCAGGATTCAGAAGCCAGGTTTCAGAATTCAGAAGCCAGGTATCAGGATTCAGGATCGTGAAAAAACAAAACAAAAAAATAAAAACTGAAAAAATACGAAAAAAAATAAATTTTACTTTTTGTTTCGGCAAAATCAATAAGCTCATGTGAGCTGATAAACAAAAAAAAAGAAAAAAAAAGCAAAAACTAATCTCAAATAATTTGTGGGTACATTTTTAGTACGTTTTCTGACCAAAACATATAATTATTTTATGCGCAGAAAAAAGAGATTGGATTAAGAATTAAAAAAAAACAAAAATATAAATATTAGGTTGTTAACTAAGAAATGAGGATTTGAATCAAAAACAAAATTTATCATAAAAACAAAATTATAACACTTTATTATAAAATGTATTCGCCATTATTATGGACCACTTGTCGCCAACGTTCACCGAGACAATGAATGCCATTTGCAAAGAACTCGGCCGACTGTGACTCAAAATAGTTGGTCACCCAAATTTGGATCTTCTCTCGGCCAGGGAGTGCTGCATCGATCGGAAGAGATGGTAGTCGGATGGCGCAAGGTCTGGACTATATGGCGGGTGAGGCAGAACTTCCCAGCCCAATTCCTCGATTTTCTGTGAAGTCACTTTTGCGACATGCGGTCGAGCGTTGTCGTGAAGAAATTTGACCGACGATGTTTCCACGCCCTGACGTCGCAATGCTTGATCCACACGATCCAATTGGTCTTTGTAGAGGTCCGCCGTAACCGTTTGACCATGTTCTAAAATCTCAAAATACACAAGACCTTTGCTGTTCCACCAGACACATAATCACCTTTTTGCCGTGTATTTCAGGCTTTGGAGTCACTTTTGGTTGGTCATCGGCGCCCAATCATTGTCGTTTTCGTGTTACATTATCGTAACAGATCCACTTCTCATCTGACGTAACGATAGAATTGTAAAAACCGCTGGTCTTGGCACGGCGATTGAGAATTCCGGCGATAGCAACTCGTGTCTTTTTGTTTGAGTTCGTGCGGCACCCATTTTCCGCATCGATTGGACTTTCCAATTTTGTGCAAGTGGTTTGCAAGATCCCGAGTGGTTTGACACTGATCCGACTCGATGGCGGCTCTCAACTCGTCGTCGTCGATGATTTGAGGTCGTTTTCCGTGTTCGTGGTCTTCTATGCTCTCTTCGCCACTTCGGAAGCGTCGAAACCATTTCTCACACTGGCTTTCAGAAAGTGCGTTTTCCCCGAATACAGCACACATAAGACGATGAGATTCCGCAGCTGATTTGCCTTACTTGAAATCGTACCAAATGCAGGCTCGTGCTCGATATTTTTCGTCACACATTCTCTAAACAATTTTGCGTGTTCAAAACGGATAAAAAATAAACATATAATATATCAAAAGATGCGCAATAAAACGCTCTTTCTAACAAACAAAACCGTTTTGAAAAACCTTTTATTACACCAAAGTTATAAGTGAACAAAGAAAATCCTCATTTCTTAGTTAACAACCTAACATATTAGTTAAATGTATTCAGAAAAATATATTGATTGTTTTATAAATTTCAAAATTTCTGAGCTCAATTTTGATTTTTACGAAAAAAAAAACAAGAAAAAATCCTGAATCCTGAATCATCATCCAAAGCTCTGACTTTCGAAGAAAAATCTCCTGGGAAATTAACGAAAAAAATATTATTTTTCAATTAAAAAATCTGACTAGTTAGTCATCCCCTAGGTACCCTCTTATCACATGTCTACCTTTCTCTTTTCTGCGAATCAATTTTTTATTTTCGTATAGCTAATATGAATTTCGACAAGTTCAAAAATATCTTCCATGTTTGCTCTTTGGGCTCATGCTCATTTTTCAACATGTTGCTCATCTTCCTCGCATTATTCAGGTCTAATAAATATATGGGAAGATATAAACTTTTGGTGATATATCTATGTGTGAATTCATTGATTCTCTCAATTTTAGAGACTATAGTCAACCCGGTGGGTATTAAAAAAGGGGCTCCGGAACATTTCGAAACCAGTTGAACTTGATTAAAAAAATGGTTGAGATTTCGGTACCAAAAGTTTTCGGGTACGACAAACACGATGGTGATGTTTATTTCGAACCAAAAAAAAACTCTATTTTAGGTCCAAAATTGAGTGACCCACATTTTGATGAAATTTTTAGAAAAGGGTATTTGAGTATGGCAAACGTCATGGTGATGTTTATTTTGAACCCAAATAGAGTTTCACTTTGATTTGTACATGTTTTAAGAGGGGAATTCCCTATTAAAAATTAGACTTTGATTTTTACACCATTCGATAGAGAATCTTTTTTTACATATGTATGTTGATTTTTAAAATATGAAAATGAGTTTGAATATTACTTTTTCATTTCCAAAGTAATATTCAAACTCATTTAAAAATTTTAAAAACCAACATACATATGTAAAAAAAGATTCTCTATCGAATGGTGTAAAAATCGAAGTCTAATTTTTAATAGGGAATTCCCCCTTTAAGTTCAAAATCAACTTGTTTCAACAAAAAACATTTCAGAAAAAGTCTGTGTCAGTCAGTTTTAGACTTAAAACAGATACAAACTGGAGTGAAACTCTATTTTGGTTCAATATAAACATCATCATGACTCAAATACCCTTTTCTAAAAATTTCATCAAAATCTGGGTCACTAATTTTTGGACCTAAAATAGGGGAAAACTCAGGTACAGCTCTTTTTCGATGAAAAATAAACATCACCATCATGTTTGGCGTACCCGAAAACTTTTGATACCAAAATCTCAACCATTTTTTTCATTAAGTTCAACCGGTTTCGTCCCGGAGCCAAAAAAGGTTCCAAAATTATTGATTTTTTTGCAGTTCGTCCTTTCTGTAGGTACGGTATTCGCAGTGGCGATGGATATTTCAAAGAGCTTTTTCATCGCGGACAGATTCGTCGCTGAAATATTGGTTAATTCGACTTGCGGTTGTTTTGGCTCGATAATTTGCCTAATCGCAATGCATTTTGGGTATCGATTCACTGCGATTCAGCGAGAAGGAAAGCAGAAGTATTTTGGAGCAAATTATTTTTGGTTTTGGTTCTTGTTGCCACTCCTCTTTGGATTCGCTTGGGGAGCATCCACGTATATGTTCTTGGAGCCAAATGAGAGGAATACGATGATTTTGGGGTGAGATTTGGGGTTTTTGGATTCAGAAGGAATCAGAAATATGGATTTGTCGGGGTTCTTAGATAATTAGATAAAATGAATATTGATGTCTGAATCTCTGAATCCTGAATTCTGACTTCTGAAATCTACATCTTTAAATCCTGTGAATTCCTAAGCCCTGAATAGTGCATTCTGAACCATCTCAGCCCTGATTTTGTCAGAATTCAGAAATCAAGATTCACCTGGTTGAGAAAATTCAGAATTCATGGATTCAGGATTCAAAAAGAAGGATTCAAACATCACGATATAAAAATCAGAGTTTATAACTGGCTCTTGAATCCTGGCTTCTGAATCCTGACTTCCGAATTCTGGATCCTGTCATTTGAATGCTGGAGCTTGCTTTCTGAATTTGCAACTATAAATCCTGAATCCTGAATCCTTCACTCCTATTGATTATCCTGAATCCTTGAATTCTGGATCTTTGATAACTGACCTCGGAATCCTGAATCCTTTGAAAGTTCTAGACTCTGAATCTTCATGTCTGAACCATGTTCTCTGATTTCTGAATCCCAAATCCTGAATCCTAGTTCCTCTATTGTGGATCCTGAATCCTCTGAATCTTTTAGATTCGGATTGTTGAATCCTGTATCCTGTATCCTGAATCCTGAATCCTCTGAATCTTTTAGATTCTGACTGTTGAATCCTGTATCCTGAATCCTGAATCCTCTGAATCTTTTGGATTCTGGATCTTGAACCCGAAATTCTGAATCTTGAATCTTTGATTGCTTAGTTCTGGATTCTTGAAGTCTAGTTCTGAATACCTGGAATCTGGATCTTGTAAACAATGTGAATCATGTGAATGTCTGAATCCTGAACCCTGATTTTTGATTTCTGAATCCTAAATTCAGAGCCTCGAAATCTCAATCCTGATTCCTGAATCCTGGATTCGAAATCCTGAATCCTGGTTTCTGAATCTTGTCTTGTGAATCTTGTATCCTTAATCCTGAATCCTGATTTCTGAATCCCAAATTCTCTGAATTCTGGATCTTGAATTCGAAATTTCAAATCTTGAATATCTGAGTTCTCAGTTCTGGATCCTTGAGTTCTAGTTTTGAATACTTGAAATCTGGATCTTGTGAACATTGTGAATCATGTGAATGTCCAAATCCTGTATCCTGAATCCCATTTCCAGCTCCTACCTTCAAACCGGCTATAATATATCAGTCGAAAATATAGTATACACTGGAAGTGACTGGTATATTGATGATTCCAAGAAACACCTCAACTTTGCCATTTTTCCAGGAATGGCAATTCTAGGAGCTATTACAGTGAGCTATTCTTGAAATTAGGAAAAAAATACTGTGAATATTTTCAGACAATATCCCTACTCATTGTTATAGTTTTTGGAGTCCTAACAGGATATCGAATCAATAAACTCGAGAAAAAAGAAGGTGAATCACAGCTAACAAAGAAGATTCAGAAGCAGTTATTTTTGGCCCTAGTGGTCCAGACTACCTGCCCAATTTTTCTGTTATATATACCTGTTTCGGTCTTCTTATTCTCTCCCCTGTTTGGTGTACAACAGGAGAAAATTGGGCAAGTTGTGACAGTACTCTATGCTTTATATCCGGTGGTGGATCCCCTTCCGACTATTCTCATTGTAGATTTTTATAGGAATGCGTTGATAAGTGAGTTAGGGATATATTATATGTATTAAGGAAAAAATTGAATATTTTTTCAGAAATGTTGTGCGGCAAACAATGTTGTTGTGTTGGAGTTGTTCAAAATACGAGGAATATGGACACCTGATTTTGGATCTCTATATTTTTTGAAGTGTATTTTTTGCTATTTTTTTTGGTATATTTTTTTTTGTATTTTTTGGTATATTTTTTGATATATTTTTTGGTGTATTATTTCATGTGTTGTTTTTTAAGTATAATTTTCGGTGTATTTTTGCAATATTTTTTTGAAATATTTTTCGATTTTTGAAATCTATATTTTTTGGTATATTTACTGATATGATTATTGTTTTTCAGTATACTTTTTTTGGTGTTATATTCTTTGTTTTTTGTTTTTTTTTGTTTGTGTATTTTTTGGTATATTTTCTGATATAGTATTTGCTTTTTTAGTGTACTTTTTTGGTATATTTTTGATATATTTTTTGGTATATTCTTTGTTTTTTTATGAACTTTTTGGTGTATTTTTTAATATTATTTTTTGTTTTTTTGTTGGTGTATTTTTTCAAGTATATTTTTTGGTGTATTTTTTGGTATTTTTTTGATATACTTTTTGGTATACTTTTTGTTTTGAATTGTTTTGGTTTTTTTTTGTATATTCTTTGGGATATTTTTTGAGTGCAACCTCTTTTTTTTTTGCTTTCGAAACTTAATTTTGACACTTTTAAAAACTCAGTTTTTTTTGTTGGTATTTTTATTTTTTTTGACACTCCTCTTTCTCTCGTAAAACCTTTTTAGGACCCCTATTTTGACACTAATTTATATTTTTTAAATAATAAACTTTGGCACTGAAATATGACCTTGAGTCTGAATCCTGAATCCTCAAACAATAATCCTGAATCCTAGAATCTGAATCCGAATAATTTCAAAAATTTACTTCACAAAAAAAACAGGCAAGAAATATACACATAATTGATCACAAGTGCTTTTCATACTCTTTTTGGACCTTTCCCGCAAATTCCTCATAACATTCTTCCAATTTCCTAACATCAAACTTTGCTCCACTAATATCTTCAGAATTCGGATATTTCGAGTTTAACCTGCAAATTTTCAGCTCATTTTCAGATAAATCTCGAAATCTAAAAAGAACCTACCTTTGCAGACGTGTCCATACAAGATCTATAAAGAATCGATGGTGATTTTCAAGAGATCTCCGGAACACTTCGATTTTTAGGGGGACATTTGAGAGTCTTGAGTTTTGATATCGGAGCATTCTATTTTCCCGACGAAGTTCTTCAATCTCCCTTCGAAGCTTCTGAAGTTCTCCAGAATCTTGGTTGATTTTCAGATTTTGTATAGCTTCTTCAATCTCTAGAATATCAGCGTCGGTTTTCTGCCTCTTCTTCTCGAAAAACTTCTGTGTCTCGTCAAACCTGAAAATCTGAAAAACATGAATCAATAAAATATTACAGGAAAATGTGGGGACACGCTGAAAACAAATTCGCAATTTTCAGCTTTGAAATTTACACCGAAAATGCAAAAAATGCTCGTAAAACCAACAAAAATGGAACGGTACTGTATTATAGGGTAAATTTTTGTCCTGAAAATATCTAGACAGTTTATTTCATGAAAAATCAAAAATTACAGCATTTTCAGCAAAATTGCATATTTTCTTTTACGAAAAAAAGGAATGAAAAACTGACAGACAAAATTAATATAAAAAAGCCTATTTTTTGCAAAAGATTTCCATTTTCTGAAATTTTCAGCCTAATTTTGAGGATTTTGAAGAAAATAAATATTCCAGTGTTCTTTATCATACTCGAATACCCTTTAGTTAGGCCCTAGTCCTCAAAATTGTTTCTATACAAGGTTTTTCGGTATCTCACACCAAACTTTTGTGCTCAAAGGTCCTGTCGAAAAGCTCCAGATTTTCTCTTGTAAGAAAAAACAAAATATTTTTTTAAATTGAGAAATTCCAGGGTTTTATCCCATAACAAATGAAGCAAATATTTTTGATTCATTGTATTTTCAGAAAAAAAGTTATTTTTGCCAATCGCAATCCTCAATAATCAATTTTCAGCCCTGAAGTTTACTCTGAAAATATGAAAAATGCTCGAAAAACCATCAAAAATGGGATGGTATACTATACTATGGGGTAACTTTTTGTCCTGAATTTATCTAGACAGTTTGTTTTGCATAAAAATGAAAAATTACAGCATTTTCAGCAAATTTGCATTTTTTCTTCCACAAAAAAAAATGAAAAAATGAGAGACAAAATTGATAAAAAAACACGTGAAAATATTACGTGGGCCTGTTTTTTTGCAAAGGATTTGCTTGTTCTGAAATTTTCAGCCTAATTTTGAGGTTTTTGAAAAAATAAATATTCCAGTGTTCTTTTTCATACTTGATTACCCTATGGTTAGGCCTTTTAAATCCTTTTTAAACAGGTTTTCTAACTTTTTAGCTGAAAACTTTTGAGCTAAAATTCGCACATTGAGAATTGCGTTTGGCAAAAACTGAATACAGGGTGTTGATCAGCGTTCAAAAATCTATTGAATGATATATTTCTCATCAAAAATCTCCAGATTTTAGAAACATTACATACCTCTGTAAAAGTGCCTAGGAAATATTCTCGAGCCATTAGAAAACATCCATCATAAATATAATTGATATTTCTATTCATTGGTAGTTGTTCGGCAATAAGGTGTGTAAATATGATTGAGTAGTTGATATACATGGATTGTCCGAATATTCCCACATTTTTCATGGCATTTTTGAAATGGGTTGTCAGTTCTTGGGAAGTGTAGAATTCTTTTGGAGGGATCACATCGACTGGCTGGAAAATTATTGATTTTTTGTGGATTATTTTGGTCAAATCGTCAGCTCAAAATATTGTGCTGGCCCCACATTTTGCACTATAATACTCAAAGATATTAGAAAAAATTCTCGAGTTTTTGTGATCTGGATTTTTTTTTGAAAACTCTAATATTTTCAAAAAAATTTTAAAAATATCGCCCAAATTGATTTTTCAAATTTCGTTCAATTTGCAAAAAATTAGTACCTACATAGAGAAATTAGTTGGCTCTCGCCACAACTGAGAATTTTCTCGAAAAATTGCACTTTCGTGAACATTTTGAGTCATTACCGGTCATTCTTTGTCATTTTTAGTCAATTTGAGTCATTTCATACCAATTCAAGTGATTCCGAGTCAGTTTGTGCGATTTCGAGTATTTCAGATTCATCTCGAGTCATTTTGTGTTATTTTATGTAATTTCGAGTCATTTTGGATCATTTTGAAATATTTAAAGTAAATTCTGTTCATTTTGAGACATTTCGGGTCATTTTTGGTCATTTTGAGTAATTTCGAGTAATTTTGGTTCATTTCGTGCCATTTTGAGTAGTTTCGGTTCATTTCGAGACATTTCGTATCAACTCGGGTGATTTTTGGTCATTTATTAAGTCATTTCATACCATTTTTGGTTATTTTAAGTCATTTCATACCAATTCAAGTAATTTCGATTCATTTTGAAAAAAAAATTCGGTTCATTTTGGATAATTTCAGGTCATTTTGAGACATTTCGATTCATTTCGAGACTATTCGGGTCATTTTGAAATGTTTTAAGTAAATTCTGTTCGTTTTGTGACATTTCGAGTCATTTCGAAACATTTCGGGTCATTTTGCGTAATTTCGCGTAATTTTGTTTCATTTTGTGTCATTTTGAGTATTTTTAAACTTTAAGACTATTTAAAAAAAAACTACAGTGACCTCAAAAATGCGTGAAATGTTTCAAAAAAAAAAAAATGTTTTCAAATGTTTTTCGATCCCTAAAATTACAGAATTTTTTGAAATTTTGCTGTTTCTTCACGAAAAATTTCGATTCTTGTTTTTCCGAGAGCACTTTTGAGCACAATTGTGCAAAATATGGGGTCAAAAAGCCGAGTTATGACAGTTTTCCCAATTGTGAACAAGGTTTTGGGCCTAGTTGAAGCCCAATAGTCTCACCTCGGTCAAAAAGGTGCTCAGCTCATCGCGAGCTTGTTGAATAACCTCCTCCACTTTCCATATCTCAATCAAATAAAGCATCGGATGCTCCACGAATAATGTCCGCATTTTATCGACCACCCAGTCAATTAACCGTTTACTATATCGATCAGAACATGTTTGGAACACTTTGAGAATAACTGCTAGATAATAGATAATTTTGTCGAAGGCATCTATGGCTGGTATACAATGGGTTCCATAGGCAGAGATGATTGGGAGGGTGTTGCCGTTTAGATCTTCAGAAAGGGGAACCTCAACGATCTGAAATATTCACAGATTTTTGGTGAGAAAAATTTCGTTTTCAGCGTGTCAAAATCTACAAAGATCTTAACATGGTGCATCATCCTACTCACAATAAAAAGATCCGGAGAAATATCAAAATTTCTGAGCATTCTCTCAAAACTTATTTGAGTCACCCCATAGACAAATCCAAGTCTTCGATCATCATTTGTCTCCAGGATCTTCAAATCTAAAAAAAAGCACATTTTTGGAACCCTCTGAAGTACTAGATACTTACCTTCACGAAGTTTTTTACCAGGAAATCTCGACTTCATAACAAATCTCAATGCAGTTTCCACCTCTTTCGTCAGGTGAAAATCAAATCGATCATTTTTGAGCCGACGAATCACTGGTTGAGCACGACCAAGATCACCTTTCGGATATGGGGTGAACAATTCGATATGTTTTTTGAATATAAAATTTGTTTGCTCGATCAGGTACACAATTTCAGCGTATATCGTCTTGTATAAATCTTGATTTTTAGCATTGATTTCATTTTGCTGAAATTTTTCATGATTTTTTGAGTTCATCAAAATGAAAATACCTTTATTTTGGCGACGATTAGAAAACGATCAATTTTTATTTGATCTTCTCCGTCGAAATATTTTTTCAAGTTCATAAAAGAGTCATAGGTGATAGTTCCTTTTGGCACAGGTTTTTCTCGCTGAAAAAAAATATATATGGATCAAGAATTGGGTCTGTAAGCAGCCCCAAAAGTGGGCGTGGCTTATTTTGTGTATTTTTTTTCGTTTTCAGTCATTCTCTGACAATTGGTGGCATTTTTGATCAAGCTGATTAAAAAAATAGAGGAAAGTTAAATTTATTCTAAATTGTTTGTAATTTTTTGTCATTTTATGTCATATTTTGACATTTTTTGTAAATTTTGAACATTCTCCGTCAATTTGATTAAAAAAATAGAAAAAATTTTACATTTATTTTACATTTACTTTAATTTTTCGACATTTTCTGTAATTTTTTGACATTTTTTGACACTTTAAGTTAATTTGATAGTCGATACTTTTTGTTTGTTTTTTTTATTTAGAAAAAATTAGACATTTTTACATTTTTCATGATTTTTCGTCATTTTATGTCATTTCATGTCATTTTTTGGCATTTTTTGGCATTTTTTGACATTTTCTGATTTTTTGTTTGACATTTTTGGTTAAGTTGATAAAATAAGCATTTTATGCTTTTTTTGTAAAATGTTAAAAAAAAAATAGAGAACAATTTAGAATTTTCCACATTTTTTGTAATTTTATGTAATTTCATGTAATTTCCTGTCATTTTTCGAAATTTTCTATCATTTTCTGACAATTCGTGACATTTTTAGTTAGGTTGATACAAAAAAATAGAGAAAAAGTTAAATTTATTTTAAATACATTTTTTGTAATTTTTCGACATTTTATGACATTTTTTGGCATTTTCTGTAATTTTTCGACATTTTATGTAATTTTTCGACATTTTTTTGACAATTTTCGAAATTTTTGGTCAAGTTGATAAAAAAATAGAGAAAAATTTTAATTTATTTTACATTTTTTTGTAATTTTTCGACATTTTATGTAATTTTTTGGCAGTTTTCGTTTTTTGGGTATATCTCGCTTGAAAGTGAATTTCATGAAACAATCCAAATTGAAAACCCTATCAAAAAATTTTGCTCTATCTTTTCCACTTATTTTCGATGCATGAAAATCAAAAAAATAAATAACCAACCTCTTTCCCGGGTGCATATAGCTCGTTCAATTGAGCAGTCACAATATCCAACGAGTCTGCCTGGATCAAATCATAGGTCCCATTCAAGTCACGCACAGTTCTCCCAAGATATCCCATCAACCAGCACTTGTAAAATTTCCGAACCATATCATCAATGTCAATTCTCATAATACACTCCGACCATTCTTTGTACATTTTGAATAAACACGATTTCTTCGAAGCATACAGTTTTTGATGGATCAAATCTGGATATGCGGTGAAGACTGATAATAGATAACAAGCGAATGGTGGATGTAGTTCTCCATTTAGTGAAAATTGAATGAGTTCCGGGATATTATTCAATTTCTCGAAAAGTTCGACCATTTCCTCGGGATTTCCATAGATATCCAAGTTCCCATTCGCCCTTTTATACACCATTTCAACAAATTCCACCAATTTTGTTCGATTTTCGAACATTGCCATGCCTTTGAACTCGGCTAGATCTTCTTCAGAAAATGAAGGTAATAGCTAGAAAAATATTTGTTTTGAAAATATTATTTTTTTGTAAAATTCAAAAAAAAACCACTCACTTCTAGATGTACAGCGAGTTTCAGACAAGCTATTCCTTTTTCTACAGGCCATAGCGACATCTGAAAAAAAAATTGATTTTTAGTTTTAAATGAAAAAAAAAGAAAAATATACGAAAAAATAAAATAATCATGTAGTTCTCTCGGACAAGGCCTAGGTTCCCACAAAATGTTCGGCCAGCGTCTCTTTTTCTCTCGTCGTCTCGCATGAAATTTTTTTCTTTTGCTGGCCGAGGTTTTTTTGGAAACCTAGGTCAGATGATGATGATGATATTTTTTGGGGTGGATGGAAATTTGGGGAAAAGTTGGGATTTTGAAAAAAAATGACGAAAAAGGGACGAAAATATTTGTTCCTGTGATAAAATTGACTGAAAGACTTTTTTCAGGGATAAATTTGTGATTTTGATGGTTTTTTCGGAGAATTTCGGAATTTTATTTTTTTTTCAATGACCGAGATCAGCTTTTGAACCGTTTTTCGACTTTTTGATCAATTTTTGGGTCCTATCGAGGATAATAACAGAAATAGGCCCGTTTTTTCCTGATTCGGTCCATTTCAGGTCATTAGAATCGGGCCAGACCTCATTTTTTGGAATTTTTCTGAATTGGACTGGAAAAATGGTCCAAAAATACAAATTTCTGTGATAAAATTAACTAAAAATTTTTTTTTCAGCAATAAATTTGTGATTTTGATGGTTTTTTTCTGAGAATTTCAAAATTTTATTCAAAAAAATTTACCAAAATTGAATTTTCTGTGATAAAATTGACTAAAAACCTTTTTTCAGGGATAAACTTGTGATTTTTATGGTTTTTTTTTCTGAGAATTTTGAGATTTAATTTTTAAAAATTGGCCGAGATCAGTTTTTAGACCTTTTTTCGGTTTTTTGATCAATTTTTGGGTCCCATTTAGGATAATAACAAGAATAAACCCCTTTTTCATGACCCGGCCTATTTCAGGCTACTAGACTCGGATCAGGCCCCATTTTTTCGAAAAATGGTCCAAAATTAGAATTTTTGTGATAAAATTGACTGAAATACTTGTTTCAGGAATAAGTTTGTGATTTTGATGGTTTTTTTTTTGATAATTTCAAATTTTGATTCAGAAAATGGGCTCAGAAAGTGATTTTTCCGGTTTTTTGGTCCAGTTTGATCGATTTTTAGGTCCCATTGAGAACAATAACTGGAAGAGGCCCGTTTTTTTCCTGATCCGGCCTATTTCAGGCCATTAGAATCGGGCCAGGCCCTGTTTTTTTGAGTTTTTCTGAATCGTACTCCAAAAATGGGCCAAAATGTTTTTTTCTTGTAAAAAAATGGAACAAATTTGGTTTTTAGGCTCATTTTTGTTAAAAATTTATTCAATTTTTGAGAATATCGGAATTGATTTGAAAAAAAAGAAATTCATAAATCTTTTTTTTGGTTTCTTGACCGATTTCGGGTCCCATTGAGGACAATAACAAGAAGAGGCTCATTTCAGGCAACTAGATTCGGACCAGGCCCTGTTTTTTTTGAGTTTTCCTGAAATCGACCAAAAAGTAGACGAAATTGGCAAATTTCTGTGGAAAATGGGACAAACGGGATTTTTGAGGGTTATTTTCATGAAAAAATTAACCAATTTCTAGGAATTTCGAAAATTATCCAAAAAATGGGGGATTTTTCCGGTTTTTTGATCGATTTTTGGGTCCCATTTAGGATAATAACAAGAAAAGGCTCATTTCAGGCTACTAGATTCGGACCAGGTTCTATTTTTTCGAGTTTTCCTAAAATCGACCAAAAAATAGAACAATTTGGCAAATTTCTGTGAAAAAATGCGCCAAATGTGATTTTTAGGTTTCTTTTCTTCAGAAGTTATCCAATTTCAGAGAATTTCAAAATTTTTCCTAAAAATGAGGGGTTTTTTTGGTTACCTTATTCATTTCGGGTCCAGTTTCCATCGAACCAGGTCTAATTTAGAAGCCACCAAAAAATAGTAAAGCAAATAAAAGGTAGCTGATAAAAAATATTAAAAAAACACATAAATATACATTTTTTCGCACAATCGATAAGCTAGCAATGGTCTGATAAAAAAAAGAAGAAGAAGAAGGAAAAAAAAAACAATAAATGTGTGTTGTACTTTTGTCGTACACCGGAGTGGACATAAATGTATGCTAATTTTTGAGACATAAATTGTATATTATGTGTATTTTTTGGTGCCAAGAAATGAAACAATAGATGAGCTCTCTAAATGCTCAATTTTGGACCAAAAGAAGCGCCAAATATTTTTTGGTTTATCACAGCACAATTTTGTTGTAATATCGTTATCAACGTTCACATTGTCAAAATAAGAGCTTGGTCGTGCTGGTGTGTACTTTGGATCTCGAGACCTAATTTTTTCGAGAAAATTTGGATAAAACAGTATTAATTTAGAACCTGAAAAATTCATTTATTTATTTTTGTTGAAAACAATGAAAAATTAGGACTTTCTATGAATTATTCCCGAAGTTTTTTGCACTCCTTCTCAACATTTTTGACATATTCATCTAGACAATCTTCTAACTTCTTGACATCATTTCTCGCTTCTTCAACATCCGGATGTTTGGAGCACAATCTGTAAAAAAAACTATTTTCTCTTTTTCAGATTCCAGTGATTTCAGATTCATGCACTATCCACCAATTCATTATGTTTACTTTGAAGTTTTGCCCTGTGCTCCTTCATTTTTTGTTGGATCTCGGCGAGTTTGAAATTCTCAGCTTTGAGGATTCCATTTTCAGACGATAGAAACTCATTTTTCTGCTTTAAGTCTTCTGAATCCATTTTCATTGCTTCTTTCAACGTTGTTATTTATATGGAAGCATTTTCTTTCATTTTGCGAATTTCCTCCAGATGATTTTGTTCCAATCTGAAACTTGAACTGACTTCAGAATTCAAAGAATCCTTACCTTATCAGCTTCTCCTGTTGTTGACTTTCAGCTCGACGGGATCTGTGAAAATCAGATTTGCAGAACTTTCAGGAATATTTCTTACTCTTCTAGGTCTTTTTGAGCCTTATGGATTTGCTTTTCGAAACCTGCAGTGATTGTTTGAAGCTGTCTGAAATTATAGAGTATGTTAGAGATTCTGAAGATAGGCCCTCACAATTTTAGATCCTTTTCAATTTGAATTTTGGCCTCCTGAGATCGCTTAAGGTCTTCTCGAAGTTGTTGAACTTCTTTTTCAGAATTGTCAGTGGCATTTTTCAGTAGATTTTTCTCTCTGAAATTTTAGACATGTTTTCAGTTAGAGGTAATAGACACCAACCTCTTCAACTCGTCTTCTATTTCTATTTTGTAATTTTGAAGCTTCTTCACTGCAGAAGAGCTCGGCTTTTGTCTGGAATTCCAATAAAAAAAAAATCAATATAGCTCATCTGGAGCTCACTTTTCCGAGTTTTTCTTCAAAAATCCTTTTTTCAAACCAGGCAAGGTCATTGGAACTTCCAATTTGGGTTCTTGTTTGTAGCTGAACACAAAGTTCATAAACCGTTCGTCGTCAAAAGTCATATGTCGCTTTTTCAACTTTTGAAGCTGTAAAAAAATCGATATTCAAAATGGGTTCCCTCAGAATATGTATTAATATATCATTTTTGTATTAATATATCATTTCATTTTTGTTGTACACTTTTTGTAGAGCAATATCTTCGACTGGCTGAAAATGATTTTTTTCCTTAGGTATGTAGATATTGTTCAAGATCCTTACCTCGGTTAGAAAAGGGGTCAATTCGTTGCGAGCTTTATCAATGAGATTGTCAATTTTCGAAACTTCAAGTAGATTAAAATCGGAAGTCTCGGCGAAAATATGGCCCACTAAATCATCGATCCAGTCAAAGATTTGTTGACGATTTTGAGAATTTGATCGTTGAAAAACTTTTAGGTGAAAAAGTGAGTTTTCGGAAGTTTTCTTTTGAAATCTGAAACTATCTTTTCAGAACAACAAAGAATATGGGAAAAATGAAGGTTGAGCTGGAGGATTTGAAACTTTGGAAAACTACAAAAAGTAAAGAAATATCTGAATTAGAAAAAAACAATGATTCACTGAAAACTCAACTCGAAATTGCTGAAGAGTGAGTGTGACACACATGTTAGAATTTTTCTTGAATTTGAATTTTCAGACAAAAGCCTGGAACTAGTAGTGAAAAAGATGTCGAAAAGCTCGGAGAAGATACCAATAAGACGGATATCGTTGAGGAACTTCTTGCCAGAAATGAGCAATTGACAGCTGAACTTCAAAAAATGAATGAAAAATTGGAAAAAGTGAAAAAGAGAGAGACCCCAAGAGAATAAATCATGATGATTTGGCCTGTAATTCTACTTATTAATTGTTGTTGTTTCATTTGTGTTATGTTAATTTTTTTTTTGTTCAGATAATTTATTGATGAAAATTTTTAAAAGCTATTTTTGGCCAATAAAATGTGGCATGAATCTATGATCCGGTTTATAGCTTTTTTGATCTCAAATTAAGAGAACAGTCTGCTTGATAAGTTCTTTTTCTTCGTTGTTTATTATGTCACAATCGCAGGTGATTTTCATTATTTTTTTGTTATCATTCCTAGAACTATGTTATTCATGTATACCAACACAGCAAATTGATGATGGTTAGTTTAAAGGGAGGGGGTCTGGAGGTCCCTAAGTACTAGGTATAGGTACGCAATGGTGTATCATATCAGGTTTTCCTGTTCTTATCACAGGATTACGCGATTTTTCTCTTTCTATGTAGTTTTATCAATTTCGTACACTTATGTTTTCGGGGGATTATGGATAATAGGGTATTTTTTGGAGATATCGATCGATATCAAGAAATAGACCTTAAAATTGTGAACAATTCTCTGAACGGTACTTGATTTCTGTTTCATGACTTTGACTGTAGACGATTTTTTCAAACCATTTTCAAAAGTTTGTTTTCTTAGACAAGGCTCTAGTTTTGTAGCTCACAAGGGAACGTTTTGAATCTGGACTTTTTTGATGAAACATATGTCATTTGATAGATCTTGGAGCGCTGATCAAGAATCCGTGATCGTTTTTTGCCAAGCGCAATTCTCGATGTGCAAACTTCAGCTCTAAAGTTTTCAGCTAGAAAGCGATAAAACCTGTTTAGAATCAATTTTGAGGGCTAGGGCCTAACTATAGGGTAATCAAGTATGAAAAATAACACTGGAATACTTATTTTCTTCAAAAACCTCACAATTAGGCTGAAAATTTCAGAACATGGAAATTCTTTGAAAAAAAAAACAGAAAAAAGGAATGAAAACAAGCCCACGTCATATTTTCACGTGTTTTAATATTATTTTTGTCTGTCAGTTTTTCATTTTTTTTTGTCGTAGAAGAAAATGCAAATTTGCTGAAAATGCTGTAATTTATTATTTTTATGCAAAACAAACTGTCTAGATATTTTCAGGACAAAAAGTTACCCTATGGTATAGTATACCACCCCATTTTTGTTAGTCTTTTTTTGTAATTTCAGTGTAAATTTCAAGGCTGAAAATTGCGT
The DNA here is from genome assembly GCA_900536415.3 of Caenorhabditis sp. 38 MB-2015. Lineage (NCBI taxonomy): Eukaryota > Metazoa > Nematoda > Chromadorea > Rhabditida > Rhabditidae > Caenorhabditis > Caenorhabditis quiockensis. The sequence continues at coordinate 58,243 of LR548941.1, forward strand.
AAAGAGGATTGCGTTTGGCAAAAACTGATAACATATTCATTTTCAGCGTATCAAGATCCACAAAATAATATATATCTCGCCGCAAAACCCCACATTTTCTTGAAACCATTCCCTTGTTAGACAAGGCTCTGGTTTTGTAGCTCAGATTTTGGTTTTCTAGGCCAGCCTCTAGTTTTAGAGGCCAGTATTTAGATTTCTAGGTCAAATTTTGGGATTCTAGACCAATTTTTATGGGTTTAAAACTTTCCGACCTAATAATGTATAGTTTTTAGACTCCTATGGGACTATCCTGACATTGAGAACCTTGTTAAGGACCTGTGGTACCCTGATTATGACCTTTGTAGATTCAACTACAACTACTACTACAAGCACTACCACCACAACGACAACAACCACCACCACTGCTCCACCAGTATGTCCGGCTGGTTGGACATCTTTCGACAGAGGCACTTATCTTTGGTGTATGCAGGCCTATGTTGGCTCAGTTGATCAGGCTCAAGCTTTGGCTTACTGTAAATCTCTGGACCCTTCCGCTGTTATATCCGGATTTCAAACTAAGGCAGAAACAGCTACAATGATGGCAATAGTGTCTGCGATCAAACCAGTTGTAGCTGTGATCATTGGGGCGAAGAGAACTGACGCATGTATGGGACAAGTGCTCACTTCTACATGTACAGAGACTACCTCGTTTGAATGGACAGATGGGTCTACAACGGGGATTGATGCGTGGGATTGGAGTACGGGCAACCCGAATAATGGTGGAGGTTTGACACAGAACTATGTGATTGTGATCTCTTCGACTAATTTGATGGATGATGTAAGCGATGTTGCGAAGGGAGGAGTTGTTTGTGGGATGAAGGCGACATAATTGTGCAATATGTGATTTAGGGTAGTTAATAATAAATAATTTATATTTTGCTGGAGACCACGTGAATCAATTTTTTTGAAATGATAAAAAAAAATGATTTTCGTGAAGGGTTGGTCAAGTGGGAAAGAGTAGTTCCTTTAAATCTGAAGGTCAAGGGATTGGATCCTGGATGATGTAAGTGTGAATAGGCTCTCTGGACCTGCTAGGATCTTCAAGACTTATCAAGACTTATCAGACCTCTCAGGACCTTTCAGAATTTCTCAGGATCTTTCAGGGTTTCTCAGAACCTTTCAGCACATAACAGGATCAATCATGATTCCTCAGAGTCTCTCAGGACTTTTCAGGACCATCAAGGGTCTGTTAGGACCACTCAGGATCTTTTGGGACCTCTCAGAAGCTATCAGAATCATACAGCATCTCTCAGGAACACTCGGAACCTCTCAAGACTTCTTGGGTCCTCTCAACAATGAATTTGGTCAGGATTTTCGATCCAGCCTGACTCATTGAATTTCCTATAATAGATCAAAACACAAAAAAAACCGGTCAAAGCTGCAAACCGTTCCGTTGTTCCTTGTGCCGATTATGAATGATAACCCAAAATGAGCACCGGGTTTCCCAAAAACCTCTCAAGCACCCAAAAAAAAAAACACTGGGTGTCCTAAAAGAGCAATGGGTACTCGAACAAAGGTCCACTGTGTACCCAAAAAATGAATCAGTTAGCGGCAAAATCTCATAATAAGGCTGAAAATGTCAGAATATAGAGATTTTTTTGCAAAGAAACAGAAAAACGGAATGAAAACAAACCCACGTAATATTTTCACATGTTCCATCATTATTTTGGTTGGTCAGTGTTTCATTTATTTTCGCTGTAGAAAAAAAATGCAAATTTGCTGAAAACGCTGTAATTTTTCATTTGTTTTGCAAAACAAACTATCTACACAGATTCAGGACAAAAAGTTATCCTATAGGATAGTCTACCATACCATTTTTGTTAGATTTTGATGGTTTTTCGAGCATTTTTGTATTTTCAGTGTGAATTTCAAGGCTGAAAATTGCGTAAAGAGGATTGCGTTTGGCAAAATTTGATTATGTATTCTTGTTCAGCGTGTCAAGATCTACAAAATGATATATGTCTCGCCCCAAAACACCAAATTTTACTGAAACCATTCGTTTGTAAATGATTAGTTTTGCATAAAAATGAATAATTTCTGAAAATTTCAGCCTAATTTTGAGGAGGTTTTTACTACAAATTTAGGAGCAGAAATTTCAGCATTAGGGATCTCGACACGAGGTTGATCAGAGTTGAATTCTTTATTAGAATCATGAAAAAAAAAATTTATACAGCCTCCATGCCACATATAACTCCAGCCCTTACACCAGCCCCAACATCATCCATATCTGCCGAACTAGTATTGATAATCGCCCAATTCTCATCCAAGTTCTCATTATCCGGATAACTAGTATACCAATGGAACCCGGCTGTACCAGTAGTATGCTTATCTGTCCATTCAAACGATGTCAATTTATTACAGGTAGCTGTGAGATATTGATCAATACAAGCCTGAGTTCTGATGGCTCCAATGAAGAGTTGCTTATTAGATGGCCCGGTGGAAGCGATCGTCATCATGGTGTAGACCTCATTAAGGTCTTGGAATCCGGAAGGAACTGCGGCTGAGTTCTGGCTTTTGCAGGCCGACTGGGCTTGTGAAAAACTGCCTAGGGAGATGAAGTAGACCTTCATACACCAAATATAATCGGTCCGGTAGAAAGTGGTCCACCCGGATGGGCATGTTGGGGTGGATGATGTGGTTGTTGTTGTTGTGGTATCATCTGGAACCTATATTGATAATGTCTGAATTTTTGGGTGATTCGGATATCAGATACAAATTCTATAGTTCGAATATCCCTTTAGATCATCATATGATCATTAGAAAACAAAAAATGAAATTACAGTAACCCAATGGCTCGTAAGGTACTGTACTTTCGAATTAAAATTTCTGAAATACGTAGGAACTGTTGGAAACCTTGGATGGAATCTTGAAACTTGAGAAAATCCCAAAAAATAATTGTGATTTTTTAAGGTTTTAGGTACTAATTTTGGGCCATACATTTCAGGACCTCCCAAAAAAAAAGGACAAAAACCGGAATATCACTAATCTCGAAATATGGCCTAGGTTTTGAGATTTTTGGTTTTCTAGGCCGTATTTTTGTGGCGTTATTGATTTTTAGGTGGGCATGTAAAGCAAAGTTCTCAGATTATGGCCTAGGATTCGAGACTTTTTGGTTTTCTAGGCCACATTTGTGATTTTTGGTTTTCTAGGCCTGGTTTGATATTTTTCGTTTTCTAGGCCAGATTTGAGATTTTTGGTTATCTAACTCAGATTTCGACATTCTTGGTTTTTTAGGCCAGATTTGATATTCTTGGTTTTCTAATCCCAATTTGAGATTTTTGGTTTTCTCGACCAGGTTGAGAAACACCTCTTTCAGGCCCAATCGATTTAAAATAGGCCTGAAATTTAAAGTCTAAATATCGGCCTAAATCTGGCCTGAAAAGTTCGAATATAGGATCCTTCTCATTTTGAGCGTTCACGTTAAAAAAAATGAACTTCAGTCTAGATTTCCAAAAAAAAAAACCTAATTTTCAAGCCTTGATTCTGTTTCTTGGTCTTCTGAACTGAAAGTATTCTAATAACCAAAAAGTAATATAAGAACCCTGAAAAACTCCAAACTAACCATCTATCTGCTGTGTTGGTATACAAGAAGTAACTGATCCTCCAAAAATCAATAATACACTAACCAAGACCTCCAGAAATACAGACATGATGAATGAAAACTAATAATGAGTTTGTTATAAAGTTTTCTATAAGGATCACTAGAAAAAGTCTGCTGAAACTAGAATACTATTAGTGTTTCGTTGAATGATAAGTGATAATGAAAGTGATAATATACATAATATATCAGGAAAAAAATCTTTCATTGGATAAATATAGAGATCCGATGAACATACATAGGATATCAAGACTGAGCCTCCATGCCACAAATAACTCCATTCGCTGAGCAACCCCCTACGTCATCCATCTGTGCAATATCTGAATGTATAGCTACCCAATTTTTGGTCCCCTCCTCATCATCTGGTTGTAAACTCATCCAGAAGAACCCAGATTATCCCGTAGTATGCTCATCTGTCCAATTGAATGAGGTATATTGGTTACAAGTAGCAGTGAGTCCTTGACCCATGCATGCTTGAGTTCTATAGGCTCCCACGTACAGAAGAACATAACTTGTTTGAGCACTGACAATTGGCATCATAGTGGAGAGCTCGTTGGTGTTTTGGAAGCATGAAGCAACTGCGGAATGGTTGAGGGTCTTACAGGCGGTTTCAGCGGCTTCATAACTGGCTACTGTGTTAAGGTAGATTCGCATACACCAAAGATATCCGGTTCGGTAGAATGTGGTCCAACCAGATAGGCATTTTGGGGGTAATGTTGTAGTGGTAGTGGTAGTTGTGGTGGTTGTGGTTGTGATATCTAAAAATTTTACCTCAGTTAGGTCGGTCGGTTTTAGTGCGGGATTTCAAGAATCTCAGTTTTTTAGACCGGGTTCTGAACACCTAACCAGTATTGATAGACTGAATTTAGTGATTCTTTCGGACCAAATTCTATGAATCTAGATTTAGACAGGATTCTAGGAAACTAGGTCTTTTGAGAAGGATTCTGACAATCTAGTTTTGTAGACTGGGTTCTATGAACTCAAGGTCTTCTAGATTGGATTCTCACAGTTTAGCCTTTTCTAAACCGGACTCTCAAAGTATAAAAAATTTGAAGCCTAATGGGTTTTAGTAAGTTTTAGGGAAACTCCATTTTATTTCGCAAATCCGAATTTTTCATGTTGAACTTTCATTGGAAAAAAACCTATTTAAAAAAATATAATGAGCCTTGCTAGACTAAATTCAGTAACTCTTATAGACCCAATTCTAATAAACTAGATCTTCTGAATCGGGTTCTGAGAATCTAAACCTTCTAGACCAAATTCTGAAAGTCTAGGGTTTTCTAGATTGGATTCTCAAAGTATAGAATCCGGTCTAGAAAGCCTAGACTTCCAGGATCCGGTCTAGAGGATCCAGGCTTTCAGAATCCGGTCTATATGACCCGAATCTTCAGAATCTGGTCTATAAGATCTTGGTTCCCAGAATCTGGTCTAGCAACGTCAGTGACGCCATCTGGTATTCCTGCTCCCATTTTTCAACTTTGCATCAAGTTAGGTTATTGTTATGAAGTGGTGAAGTTCGCCCGTTGATTTCAGTAGGTATGTATTATAATATTAGTTTCTTCAATTCTCGCGAATTGGCATTTAGGTAGAGATTAGAAAACCCTGAAAACTGATACCTGATGAGGTTGGTGCCAAACATACATATTTTGAAATAGTAGGTCTTTTTTTTTTCCATGTTTATAATTTGATTCAAAGTTTATTCAATTAGCGGATTCATCATTACGTCATGATATATCAATGATAACGAGAAGATGATAATTTAGTTTCAAGCTAGAGAGAAGATAGAAAAAAGTGATGTTCGGGAAAATGACCGACTTGATAATTGAACATTGATCAGTGGGAACTTTTTTGATCAGTGGCAAAGTGAAATCGCATTATTAAAGGTGGGGTAAAGGGACTCGGCAAGTTGCTCTTAAATGAAAGAGCACATTTTTTTTAAAGTAAGACCCCCGAGGGATTTTTTATCGAAAATTCTAGTTTTCGAGAAAATATGTACAAAGTTAAAAATTTGGAAACTTTTTACGTTGAAAGTTTCCAAATTTTTTCTTCAAATAGAATTTTCTCGAAAACCAGATTTTTTCGTAAAAAATCTTTCGAGGGTTATACCTAAAAAATGTGCTCTTTCATTTAAGAGAAGTTTGCCAACTCCCTTCACCCTAGCTTTAATTTTATCTACAAATTTCTGATTCTCTAATTATCACTCATTTTTTCATTGGATAGTTCATGATAGGAATGAAGCTCAAAATAGACAGTAGATTTTTTTCACAGAAGTTTCCAGTGGATAAAAAATATATCACGATGATCAGGAGGTCGATATTTATTTTTTGTACAAATTTTGAGTAAAAGTTGGATCCAAGAGTTCACAAACCTCTTTTGTTAGATGATAGGTTCCAATCTTTCACTTATCATTTTTTTTCTCGTTCATCTTTAAAGGATCCTACATAGATCAATGATTTTCTGTTCATTGCGTCATAAAAGATGAATGATAACAAGAAGATAATCATGAAGCTTCAAACTAATGTAAAACGATAATCATGAACACTGATCAGTTAATATTTTTTGTATATAAAATAAGATAAATCAAAATGGCGCAATGATTTAAAGCTATCTTCTAGGAATATGTCTTAAAGGTGGGGTAAAGGGACTTGGCAAGTTGCTCTTAAATGAAAGAGCACATTTTTTTAGGTAGGGCCCTCGAGGGATTTTTTATCGAAAAGTCTAGTTTTCGAGAAAATTTCATTTGAAAAAAGAAATTTGGAAACTTTTAACGTATAGCTTTCAACGCTATACGTTGAAAGTTTCCAAATTTTTAACTTTGAACATTTTTTTCTCGAATACTAGACTTTTCCGTAAAAAACCCCTCGAGGGTCTTACCTAAAAAAATGTGCTCTTTCATTTAAGAGCAACTTGCCGAGTCCCTTTACCCCACCTTTAAGAGCACAAAGAGCATAATTTTCATGATACTTGGCAGCATAGATCATCTAAGTTTTATTGAAGAAATTTGAATTTTTTTTACAGAAAAATCGGAAAAAAATATCGCGCAATGACGTGTTATCATAATGATAATCAACGGATTTTTTGCTTTTGTTTCAATGATAAAACCGCGTCAAACTATAAAAATAACTATTTATTATAACAACAAAATCTAGCATAACATTAGCAAACTAGGAAGGTGATTGAGCCTCCATTCCACAAAAAACACCATTCGCTTGCCCATCGGATCTATCATCCATATCCAGTGTCGCAGTGTATATAACAACGTAGTTGGAACCTGTTCCCGAGTCATCTGGTTCTGCAGCACCCCAGATGAAACCATCAGTTCCAGTTGTATGCAAATCTGTCCAGTTGAATGAGTTATACTTGTTGCAAAAAGTGCCTGTCCCGAGTGGTTGTCCCATACATTCCTGAGTTCTATAGGCACCAATCCATAGTCCACGATTGACCGATGTTCCAGCTATGTTCACCATGGTGTAGAACTCGGTGGAGTCTTGGAAGCCGGTGGGAACTGCAAGGGAGTTCAGGGATTTACATGCAGCTTCGCCTGCTGCATAACTAGCCACTGTGTTGATGTACACTTTCATACACCAAAGATATCCAGTTCTAGCGAATGTTGTCCACCCAGTCAGGCATACTGGGGGTAAAGTTGTCGTTGTTGTGGTGGTGGTTGTGGTGGTTGTAGTGGTGGTTGTAGTGGTGGTGGATGTTGTAGTTGTTGGATCTGTAAGGCGTATATATCAGCTACAGACGAGGCTGTGTTTTTCTCCAGGATGGCTCACGTTTAGAAAGCCATGGTTTTCCAAAAATGTGGGTTTTTCAAGATGATCAAAGCAAGATCCTATGTTAAAAATCAACAAAATCCATTGGATATTGACTCTAACACTGCAAACAATAGCTTCCCGAAATATGAATTCACAATATTTTCAGAGAGACGAATTTCAGTCGTTTGATGTTTTGTTCAAAAAGCCACGTTCTAAAAATTTGAATATTTTAATTTTTTACGTGAACTTTTTCGAATTAGAAAAATGGAATTTGTAAAGAGACCGAGAGAATAAAATATACAAAAAATCGCATCTTTGGCTTTGGATGATATGAACAGGTTATTATTTACTTAAATTCAAACGACTGAAATTCGGCTCTCTGAAAATATTGATTTCATATTTTAGGATACTAATATTGGCATTATGAGCTCCAATTTCCAACAGGTTTTGTCTTTTTTTATTGATATATAAATATATATATATATACAGTAGCGTGCATTAAAGGTGGGGTAAAGGGACGGCAAGTTGTTCTTAAATGAGAGAGCACATTTTTTTTAGGTAAGACCCCCGAGGGATTTTTATCGAAAAGTCTAGTATTCGAGAAAACTTCATCTGAAAAAAGAAATTTGGAAACTTTTAACGTATACGTTGTACGTTGAAAGTTTCCAAATTTTTAACTTTGAACATTTTTTTTCTCGAAGACTAGACTTTTCGGTGAAAATTCCCTTGAGGGTCTTACCTAAAAAAATGTGCTCTTTCATTTAAGAGCAACTTGCCGAGTCCCTTTACCCCACCTTTAATATATACAAAACGGAAACCACGTTTCACGTATTATTGCCACGTGTAGCTCGTCAAATTAAAATCTGAAAATTTCAGAGTCTTGTAGACGACCCCTGAAAACCCAGAAAAAAATTTGGGGACGATCGGACAATTCCCAGCATAAATACACCAAAAAACCCTACTAACCTTCCAAATGTTGTGTTGGTATACAAGGAATACTAGATCCTAATAAAAATATGAGAATAATCAAGACCATTTGCAACGATGACATGATGAATGAAACACTTTTTGTTGAAACCCTCTATTATATACCTGGATGGATCATGAAAACACAAAAAAAAACCTGCTGAAACTGCGGATTGCGAGGTGTTTTTTTGGTCATTGAGAAAATTATGAAGGATGAATGATAAGGATAATGATCATGGAAAAAAAGCTGGGTGGAATTATACACATGTACGTCAGTGATGTCCAAACCTGGAGCATAACTCCTGAAGCCAATTTCAGATAGATTTTAAGGTTCAAGTTCAAGTTTTTGTTCTGAGAATAACTTGCATTGAGGATGATGTATGATATAAAAAAAAGATAGGAGAGATTTGATGTTCGAAAAAAAACGAACAGGACCACCGTGATATGATAGTTCTTGACTATTTTCTCTGGAACTATGTATCAGTTGATTTTTGATTGGTAAAATGCGCTCTATGGATAAGAAAGTGATGTGGGACCGACATCCTTAAGAGGTAGAAATATCATATAAATAAGGAGTTTTCTTAGTTTTTGTGCTCTTTTTCAGACAAGATCGATTTGTCACTGGAACCGAAGCCTCAATAAACGTTCATTATTGATAAACAGTTCAAGTTCAATGTCACTCTAATCAATTTGATAATAAAATCGAACAAGATTTGCTAGAATCTGCAGATTTATTGTTTTGTTTTAAATTTATTGGATAATGAACGAATGATAAATGATACAAATGACAGTGATTTAAGCTGTAGTGAAGTTTATCTTCATTTTATCACATTAGAGATTTGCTATGGGAATAGTGGAACAATTTTAACTGCTAGTTTATGGTAGGGCTGTTGAGGTGAGTTCAATATATCTAAACAGCTTGAATATTCCAGCGCAAATCAAAAAAAATACTACATGTTCAGTTGATAGTAAAAATCAGTAAAAAATCACCCCATTCATTTTGAAATTCTTTTTTTCATTTGGAGTACCACTTTATTGTATACCTCTAACTAGTCAATAAATAAATCCCTTTCGCAAATAAATAATTATTCATTTTTTGTTGATAAAAATCACTTGATTGAGAAACGCAAAATTATTTTTTAAAAAATCATTTTCATTCTAATAAGCAGCATTTTTTTAAGTCGAGTGCTTTTCAAATTATTTTTCACTTTTTTTCGGTTTAATTTAGAAAAAATTTCATTTTTGGATCATGTTCGTTTCACAAATCGGATCTTTTTTGGGTCCAATTCAAGAATATTCGTTTGAAAAAAGATCCGGTCCATTTTCCATGATCCGATTTTTAAGGGACCTTTATTTTCAATGATGATTTGCCCTGATTTCTCCTGCGTGTAGATTAGCTCAAAAATATCCATTCAGTGTTTTCACTATTTTAGGAGCCAAATCAACAAAAGTAAATACCCTCTGATGACATTTTTTTAATCACCAACAATGGTTATTATTATTATTATTGTTATTTCTTAATTTTTTAAAATGTTTTAGGTATAAAAAGTTGATTCGGAAAACGCAAAATATGAGAAGGCGAAGTTCCATTGACCTCGTCGATCTAGAGGAGAGGGTAGAGAAAGCTTGCTCATTATTGGAAAGAATCACAAAGGAGACCAAGGATGCGCTCATACAGGAATTTATTAGCTGCAATGTTTCTTCTTGTGGGTTAGAAGTGAGAAAAATCGTTTCGGTAATTTTGAGCGCTGTTGACAAAAAACCAACTCTATCCTCAGTTTACGCCGAATTATGTGATTATCTATTGAAATATGATAACTTTGAATTTCGAAATGAATTGGAGAATGAATTGAAATCTCAAATTGAAGTCGAAATTGATGGGTGTTTGAATCGATTAAAAAGTACATTCTATAACACTTCTATATTAGATACCATAGTGTAAGTTAATTCACAAAAGTTTACAGCAGCTATCAAAACTTTATACCCTATTGGTTCGTCATATTTCCGGAACACTTTGAAAAACAAATTTCAGCTCTTTATTTTTCCAGATGTTGTCCTACAACTAGGGTTGTAAAACGGGTGCGACGGGCGACCCGTCCTCCTCTTTCTGTTTGACACTCGCCACAACCGGCACCCGTCACACCCGGCACCCGCCACACCCGACACCTGCCATACACGCCCGTACACGCCCGCACCCGTACATTAATTTTTAGAGTAGTACTATAGTTTAGATATAGTATGAATATTGGGATGATCTGGAATTAAAGTTCCAGATATTCAGGTATCTTAAAGATGATAACTTACAAATTTTAATCAACTTTGTTCGGGAATTGATAGTGATGATTGGTGTCAATGATTTGTGAGTGCTATAATATAGTTATTTGGAAATATGTATTTCAAATAATTACTCTGGATATTTAGGTTCATAGCTTGAAAATGATAACATACCGATTTTTCTTTTCAGGTCGTTGGATGATTCCAGACATTGTGAGAAATCCATAGTGAGAATCCAAAAACTAAAAAACTCCTGCTGCTGATCCTTTCTTGGATTCTCAATCGATAATATATAAATTAACAGATTCAGATAATGAATACTATAATATAGAACATATAAAATCAAAACAAGTAATGTAGTTTAGATACATCAATAAGTTAGGTCAGAATAAAATCCACTTGGAATAGGTGATATATATATATATATATATATAGTAATGTAGTTTAGATACACTGTTAAAGAAAAATCAATATTTTAGGCCAAAATGCCACGTGGTAGGAATATGAGCAGAATAATTAATGTAGTTTAGATACAATTTTAGAACAAAAACCAATTTTTTGATGCAAAAAATATAGTATAGCCCAATAATTAATGTAGTTTAAATACACTTTTCCACGTGGTATATTCCAACTTGGCCAAATATAGTTCCGCGTGTACATGATACATAAGAATGAACACATCATCAGCCCTATGTATATACATCAAGAGAGATGAGAGACGCAGAGAAAAATGTGGGGACGCCGCGGAGAATTTATCATTTCTACTATTGTTTTACATACATATGAGATGTGTGTGATGGCTGTATCTATACTACAGTAATATTTTTGTTTTTTTTATTTTTTAATTAGTACTCGGTTTGGTATGCTCGAATAATGGTTACTTGACTGTGAAGCCATGTATGTATAAAACAACTTAGGGTTCATTTTAATTATTTCATTTTTTTTAGAACCTGGCAATGCATTTGAAGTTTTGGTGCTTTGTGATCAAAAAGTGGTAAGGAAATATTCAAAAATCGAGAAAAATCTTTGTTTTTTCAGGATCCCAACAATCAAATCAATCACGGGCACGCTTTTCTCATATTATTATTCAAATAAATATTTTTGTGAAATCTGTTTTTTTATTTATATTTTAGGTAAAAGTCCAAAACACTACCATTTTGGGCCTAGTTGTTCGAGAAGCCTTTCGAACTAGACCACAAAGAATCAGTCCAGTTTGACCATTAGAATTGCCCTTCTTCTTAAATCATGGGCTAGTCCAACCAGGTCCGGTTCAGATGGCCCTAGAGGCTTTGTAACTAGACTAGAGCAAAAAATCAATCCGAAATGTATGTCAATTAGAATCGGCCTTGTTCTCAAGTCATGGCCCAGTCCAACCAGGCAGTGAACCTAGACTGTTAAACATTCAAAAAAATATATAAACTGTGTCCAGCCTCCTTATTTACATATGATTATAACGAGAGAATAGAAAAGTGGGCGCTGTTTTTTTTTGTGATAGCAGTTCTCGCTTTTTTGTTTTGAGTCATGGTTGTATTTATACTACAATAATCAATCTATATTTTTAAATACTTTGAGATTAATGTAATACATCACATCCCCTGCTGGATCATG
>LR548944.1:0-13240 GCA_900536415.3 Caenorhabditis sp. 38 MB-2015
TTTTTTTCTCAAAATTCGCTCTCGATCTATATAAAGTTCATATTTTGAACTGTCTCTTCCTTCCAATTAAGGACAAAAACAAGCGAAAATCTCGTTCGACACAAACGAGAACGATCATAATAGAAACAATGAATGATAAGTCTGCGGCTTGTCTCATTATCAAAACAAATGAACATTGCTTCAATTTATGATAATAACCTACTCATTTTTCTATATTTTAATCGAATTGTAGATTGTATACGACCTCGTGGTATTGGATTGATTAGGTTACCTTTCGGTAAGTCGATAGATACTCGGGGGGAAAAAACGGCAAGCGTGTCGCAAGGCTTTTTCCTTGTCGCAAGCTTGCGGTAGTTTGTCGCAAACTTGCGACACATTTTTTCTGGCGCAAGGGTGTCGCAAGCCGTGCAGTAGTTATTATTATTTTTCTGAAACAGGAAAAACTACTGTATCAATTCAAAGGAACACATTTATTTTCACAACGAAAAAAATGTTGTAGGTCTGCTCTAATGAAGTTTTACGTATTTTTTTTTAAACAATAAAGCACTCGAAATTATGTCAATTGGCAGGTTAAGTTATAGATAAGCAGACAAATTTTAAAAAATTCAATTTAAAAAAAAATGAAGATAGCAGGCCTGAATTTTTAATTGTTTTTCAATCGACATGTCCCTTTAAACCAATACAGTAGTTTTTTGAAACGTTTTTGACTTTTTTAATGATTTCCTCAATTTTTTTTATAAATTTTTGACATTTTGAAGCTATAAATAGAATTACTTGAACTACTTGAACAAATCATCAAAAAAAAATACTGTTAGTTTAAAGGTACACGTCAATTTTTGCAAAAAAAAATCTCGGGGAAAAAACGGCAAGCGTGTCGCAAGGCTTTTTCCTTGTCGCAAGCTTGCGGCAGTTTGTCGCAAACTTGCGACACATTTTTTCTGGCGCAAGGGTGTCGCAAGCCGTGCAGTAGTTTTGCTGCTAGATGTCGCAAAGCTTGCGACTATTGGCGCAAGAACACTGTAAGCCTTGCGACAGCCGAATGTCGCAAGTTTGCGACAAATTGCCGCAAGCTTGCCGATTTTTCCCCGAGTTTATTTTTTGATTTTTTTGGATGATAGAAAATTGCTAAAAATGATTATCATTAGAGCGCATATGGTTAAAGATTTCTTCTAAGTTGAAGAAATTTGAAAAAGTTAAATTTCGAAGTTAGGTGAGCAAGTGTGCTCCAATGGGAATGAGCATTTTCTTTCTATTTTTTAAAAATCTTTTGTGTGTCTAGTGAGACCCACCTCATCACGTGTGCCTTTAACTTTTCAACGCTTCTTCTATTTGTCATTGGACCACCCACGACGAAAATATGATTTGATTTTTTGAACATCCAGTGTTTTGTTTTTGCGTTTCTCGATTCCTAATGCGCGAAAATCAGTCCAAAAGTTTTCATAATTTTTTGGAAATCAAAACTTTGGCATCGATTTTCGCGCACTAGCAATCTCGTTACGCCAAAACAAAATACACGACGTTAATCAGCGTGAAGAAATCTATCGAATGAAGTTTTTCTAGACCACGTGAGCAAGTGCGCTCTATTGCACACAAACGTTTTTTTTAAAGTTTTGTTTTCTAGGGAGTTTTTGCTTTGAAAAGTGAAAATAGAGACAAAGACCTACACCATTCGGTAGAGTTTTTTATGCTGATCAACATCCCACTTTCAAATTTTGTAAAGCTCCGCGAGCAAAGCTGAAATTCAAGGGGAAAACAACTAGAGATCGAATAGAAGTCGTTTTTGGTTCCCGACACTTTTGAAGTTATAAAACCTTGAAAAAATTCAAGTTAACTGAGTTATACATAATGTGCTTCTTCAAAATTTTGTGCTGAATGCGATGGTGAAATCAGATTTTAAAAATATTGAAAACTAACCAAATTATGATCATTTTCGTCAAAACGCTTTTCAATTTTTTTTAAATATATAGAAAACTTCGATTAAGCTTCACATCCATTCCTTTTATCAACCTTCTTATTTAAAATTTTGTGCTGATTCTGATGGTGAAATCAGATTTCAAAAATATTGAAAACTAACCAAATTATGATAATTTTCATCAAAACGCTTTTCAATTTTTTTTAATATATAGAAAACTTCGATTAAGCTTCACATCCATTCCTTTTATCAACTTTCCTATTCAAAATTTTGTGCTGATTCTGATGGTGAAATCAGATTTGAAAAACCATTGAAGAGTGATATTAGATTTTTAATTATCTTTCAGGTGTCTCCGATCATCGTTCTGGTCCATATCTGCCCAATTTATACATCGCCGGCAACAAGTTATACCACAAATCCCAATCAGTCCCCGATGTTTCGCTTCCCGGCCAAGAGAAGCATTTCTCCGGCCACGCGCAGCTCAACCCCTTCACCCATATGGTTGGCGTCGCCACCAATAATGATTTTGGTGACTCGTGGGGTGCTGGATACGCCGTTCAGGGTGTCAATTTTCTTGGGTTGAGTTTGAAGAAGCACTATCGACAATATGCGAATATGCCTCATTTGGTGACTGATGGACAGTATCAACCATTTCAGAGTTCGTTTATAGTTGGCGCCGAAATTGATTCGTCGAAATTTGCGAGTCATGCGATCGCTATGGATATTCCGTTACCTGGGATAAATGAGGTATATCGAATTTTTTTTTGTTTTTGAAAAAAAATATAGGCTCTATTTCAAAATACACGTCATGTCAGCGCAATGAAAAATAGCAATTTGCGAGGTTGAGAGAGACGCAGAGAAAAGTTCTCCGAGAGAAGTACAACAGTGAAAATTTCCATGGCCGACTGATTAACGGGCGTGTCTTTGAATCGAACGACGGCGCCGAGCTCTGGTTCGATTCCCNGCAATTTGCGAGGTTGAGAGAGACGCAGAGAAAAGTTCTCCGAGAGAAGTACAACAGTGAAAATTTCCATGGCCGACTGATTAACGGGCGTGTCTTTGAATCGAACGACGGCGCCGAGCTCTGGTTCGATTCCCCCACGCGCCAAAACTTTTTTATTATTTTTCTTTTTTTTTTTCAAATTACATTTTTTTACAACGTTCTCTTGTCAGATACTACTCTCACAAATATTTTGAATACATTTTCGAGTTTCGAAAACACATTAAACTGTAATTTGAAAAAAAAAAGAAAAAATAATAAAAAAAAAGTTTTGGCGCGTGGGGGAATCGAACCNTTTTTTTTTCAAATTACATTTTTTTACAACGTTCTCTTGTCAGATACTACTCTCACAAATATTTTGAATACATTTTCGAGTTTCGAAAACACATTAAACTGTAATTTGAAAAAAAAAAGAAAAAATAATAAAAAAAAAGTTTTGGCGCGTGGGGGAATCGAACCAGAGCTCGGCGCCGTCGTTCGATTCAAAAACACGCCCGTTAACCATTCGGCCATGGAAATGTTCACTGTTGTACTTCTCTCGGAGAACTTTTCTCTGCGTCTCTCTCAATCTCGTCAATTGCATGCTGACATGACGTGAAATATGGGTCCGCTCAAAACATAGGGGATCACAAAAATGGGGGGTTGATTTTTTAGTTATAAGCGTGGAGTGTTGCTTTAAAAATAAATAACACGATATTGTCAATGGAGCGCGTTTTATTTAGCAAATTTTGAGTTATACATGACAAACCAATACCATGTTGGTTAAATCGTCATAACTCGGCTCAAAATGATCCGTTTGACCCCATATTTTGCACAGTTATGCTTAAAGGTATTAGCAATGTGCTCCAGTTTTTTGTAGGATGATATCTGAAAAATAAATTTGCATTTTTTGAAAGAACCATTTCCCGGGAGACAATGTTTTTATCGCCGAAACGTGCTCTCTGTGCACAGTTTTTATCATGTAAATTTTCAAAAAATATATTCATTTCTTCAGATATTCGATTTCCAAGAAGAAACTCTCGAAAAACACGACGAAGAGCTGACCGACATCTACCACACCCGAATGAACTTTCCCATTCCCACTACCAATCAACGTTTCCCCTTCAAAGCTCACTTCTTCGAACGGGAGAATGATATCGATCTCAATTTTGCGCATATTATTCCAAATTTGAATTTACACAGTGTTCCGAGAGATGAGGTAATTTTTTATTCTTTTCAAAAAAAAAAAAAAAAGAAACTGAAGAGAGTGGGATTCGAACCCACGCCCGCGAACGGACTGGTGCCTTAAACCAGCGCCTTAGACCACTCGGCCATCGCTCCATGTTTGTTTGGCGACCTAATTCCCTTTATATACTTCATTAGAAAAATTTATAGATCGTCGATCAATTAATACAAAACAAAGCGAATCCAACATTGGTGGGTTAAGGAGATCAAAAATAGTTAATATAAATTGGGCTATTTTTTTAAATAATAAAGATAAAATTAAATATTCATAAGTCTACTAGCTCTTCTAACTTGATTCCTTGGAATCTGATGAGGCTGCTGATGATGCTCAATAAGTGGTTGGGATTCACGCTTCTTCTTCGCCGCCTCAGTGAACATTCCTGGTTTCTTCCCAAAATTTTCTGCATCCTCAATTGTCATTGGCAAAGGGGCGCCCAAAGTCTCAGGTAGGAAGAATGTCAAAATTCCGGCAGACAAGGCCATAGATCCCATCACCAGCAATGGCAAAATCTTCATATACTGGCCGAGTTTGACGATATGTGGAGCGAGAAGGAGACCACTTCCAGCTACCATACTACTCATACCCATGCCAATAGCTCGAACAACTGTTGGATAGAGTTCACCGGCGAAGATGTAGATGACTGCGAAGCCCGAGCCGACGCCGAATTTGCCGATGAATGAGGCGCTGGCGACGAGCCATGGATAGCCATCGGGCACAAACATGGCGGAAACGCAACCGATTCCGCAGACGATCATTGTGGCGGCTAGGGTCCAGCTGGAAAATATAAGTGTGTTTTCGTCGTGGGTGGTCCAAAATTCGAGTGTTTTGTGCTTTTTTTTGAATATTTGAACGCCACTTTTCAAAACACTGACTGATTTTCGTCGTGGGTGGTCTACAAATTAGGGGCGATGTTTTTTTTAATTTTAGAATTATATATCCATTATTTTCGCGCGCGAATTCAAAAGTGAAAAAATGCAAATGTTTTCTTCGTGGGTGGTCCAAAAGTTAAAGGCGCACATTGATGATGAGATGGGTCTCACAGCGACCTTATATATTTTAGCGTTTTTTTTAATTTTCAAATTTTTACTCTCTAAATCATTAATATTTTTTAATTTTAACATGGCGGCGAGTGTCAAACTGGGAAAATGCACGTTTTTTCGTCGTGGGTGGTCCAAAATTCGAGTGTTTTGTGCTTTTTTTGAATATTCGAACGCCACTTTTCAAAACACTGACTGATTTTCGTCGTGGGTGGTCTACAAATTAGGGGCGATGTTTTTTTAATTTTAGAATTTTCGGATTCAATTTTTAAAAAAATTATATATCCATTATTTTCGCGCGCGAATTCAAAAGTGAAAAAATGCAAGTGTTTTCTTCGTGGGTGGTCCAAAAGTTAAAGGCGCACATTGATGATGAGATGGGTCTCACAACGACCTTATATATTTTAGCGTTTTTTTTTAATTTTCAAATTTTTACTCTCTAAATCATTAATATTTTTTTAATTTTAACATGGCGGCGAGTGTCAAACTGGGAAAATGCACGTTTTTTCGTCGTGGGTGGTCCAAAATTCGAGTGTTTTGTGCTTTTTTTGAATATTCGAACGCCACTTTTCAAAACACTGACTGATTTTCGTCGTGGGTGGTCTACAAATTAGGGGCGATGTTTTTTTTAATTTTAGAATTATATATCCATTATTTTCGCGCGCGAATTCAAAAGTGAAAAAATGCAAATGTTTTCTTCGTGGGTGGTCCAAAAGTTAAAGGCGCACATTGATGATGAGATGGGTCTCACAGCGACCTTATATATTTTAGCGTTTTTTTTAATTTTCAAATTTTTACTCTCTAAATCATTAATATTTTTTAATTTTAACATGGCGGCGAGTGTCAAACTGGGAAAATGCACGTTTTTTCGTCGTGGGTGGTCCAAAATTCGAGTGTTTTGTGCTTTTTTTGAATATTCGAACGCCACTTTTCAAAACATTGACTGATTTTCGTCGTGGGTGGTCTATAAATTAGGGGCGATGTTTTTTTAATTTTAGAATTTTCGGATTCAATTTTTAAAAAAATTATATATCCATTATTTTCGCGCGCGAATTCAAAAGTGAAAAAATGCAAGTGTTTTCTTCGTGGGTGGTCCAAAAGTTAAAGGCGCACATTGATGATGAGATGGGTCTCACAACGACCTTATATATTTTAGCGTTTTTTTTTAATTTTCAAATTTTTACTCTCTAAATCATTAATATTTTTTTAATTTTAACATGGCGGCGAGTGTCAAACTGGGAAAATGCACGTTTTTTCGTCGTGGGTGGTCCAAAATTCGAGTGTTTTGTGCTTTTTTTGAATATTCGAACGCCACTTTTCAAAACACTGACTGATTTTCGTCGTGGGTGGTCTACAAATTAGGGGCGATGTTTTTTTAATTTTAGAATTTTCGGATTCAATTTTTAAAAAAATTATATATCCATTATTTTCGCGCGCGAATTCAAAAGTGAAAAAATGCAAGTGTTTTCTTCGTGGGTGGTCCAAAAGTTAAAGGCGCACATTGATGATGAGATGGGTCTCACAACGACCTTATATATTTTAGCGTTTTTTTTTAATTTTCAAATTTTTACTCTCTAAACCATTAATATTTTTTTAATTTTAACATGGCGGCGAGTGTCAAACTGGGAAAATGCACGTTTTTTCGTCGTGGGTGGTCCAAAAATTAAAGGCGCACATTGATGATGAGTTGGGTCTCACAGCGATCTTGTATATTTTGGCGTTTTTTTTTTGATTTTCAAAAATTTTTGAAAACTTCAACATTAACTTTAAATTCGGAATTCTCCAAAGATTTATTCGGATTTAATATTTTTGCGCGGAAATTAGAAAATTTTGAAATTTCAAAATTTTTGTGGTGGTCAATTTCCCGTTGAAAAAATAAATCATATTTTCGTCGTGGGTGGTCCAATGACAAATAGAAGAAGCGTTGAAAAGTTAAAGGCACACATGATGAGGTGGGTCTCACTAGACACACAAAAGATTTTTAAAAAATAGAAAGAAAATGCTGATTCTCATTGGAGCACACTTGCTCACCTAACTTCGAAATTTAACTTTTCAAATTTGTTCAACTTTGAAGAAATCTTTAACCATATGCGCTCTAATGATAATCATTTTTAGCAATTTTCTATCATCCAAAAAAATCAAAGAATAAACTCGGGGAAAAATCGGCAAGCTTGCGGCAATTTGTCGCAAACTTGCGACATTCGGCTGTCGCAAGGCTTGCGGTATTCTTGCGCCAATAGTCGCAAGCTTTGCGACATCTAGCAGCAAAACTACTGCACGGCTTGCGACACCCTTGCGCCAGAAAAAATGTGTCGCAAGTTTGCGACAAACTGCCGCAAGCTTGCGACAAGGAAAAAGCCTTGCGACACGCTTGCCGTTTTTTCCCCCGAGTATATAAGGTCGCTGTGAGACCCATCTCATCATCAATGTGCGCCTTTAACTTTTGGACCACCCACGAAGAAAACACTTGCATTTTTTCACTTTTGAATTCGCGCGCGAAAATAATGGATATATAACATTTTTAAAAATAGAATCCGAAAATTCTAAAATTAAAAAAACATCGCCCCTAATTTGTAGACCACCCACGACGAAAATCAGTCAGTGTTTTGAAAAGTGGCGTTCGAATATTCAAAAAAAGCACAAAACACTCGAATTTTGGACCACCCACGACGAAAAAACGTGCATTTTCCCAGTTTGACACTCGCCGCCATGTTAAAATTAAATTTAGTTTTTTCCCCCGAGTTAATCTCACCGTCTCCCAGCACACTGCAACAACGGCCAAACCACAAAATAGCCAGGTAACTCGACGGCTCCGTTAATGATAAAACTCCAATAATCATCAACTGGTAGATTCGATACATTCAATGTGAGACCGTTGTAAATGATCGCATTCATCACCCAAATATACGTGACGATGAGGGTTTTCTTGCGAAGATTTGGAGTTTTGAAAAGGTCGGTTACATTGTGAGACTTTTTTGTTTCCTCTTCTTCTGCCACGTTTTGATTGTTTCGAATCTGGAGACAAAAAAACAATTTTCATCACTTGAAAATCTATTTTTTTTCGCACAAAAGTTTTTCGAAAATAGTCAAACAAGCATGTTCGCTCTATTGCCAACACCGTTGTGTGTAGTTCTCTCGGAGAACTATTTTTGTAGTTATTCTCATTTTCTGTTCATATGCCGAAAATTATTATTATTTTTCTGAAACAGGAAAAACTACTGTATCAATTCAAAGGAACACATTTATTTTGACAACGAAAAAAATGTTGTAGGTCTGCTCTAATGAAGTTTTACGTATTTTTTTTTAAACAGTAAAGCACTCGAAATTATGTCAATTGGCAGGTTAAGCAGACAAATTTTAAAAAATTCAATTAAAAAAAATGAAGATAGCAGGCCTGAATTTTTTATTGTTTTTCAATCGACATGTCCCTTTAAACCAATACAGTAGTTTTTTGAAACGTTTTTGACTTTTTTAATGATTTCCTCAATTTTTTTATAAATTTTTGACATTTTGAAGCTATAAATAGAATTACTTGAACTACTTGAACAAATCATCGAAAAAATTACTGTTAGTTTAAAGGTACACGTCAATTTTTGCAAAAAAAAAGTTTCAAGCGTGTGGGCAAGCGTGTCGCAAGGCTTTTTCCTTGTCGCAAGCTTGCGGCAGTTTGTCGCAAACTTGCGACACATTTTTTTCTGGCGCAAGGGTGTCGCAAGCCGTGCAGTAGTTTTGCTGCTAGATGTCGCAAAGCTTGCGACTATTGGCGCAAGAACACCGCAAGCCAAAAACCTATTTTGTACACAGCAGACCTGCAACTTCATAAGTTGCAAAAATAGACATGTTCCTTTAAACTAGTACAGTAGCGTTTGAAGGAGGCTTTTACTTGATTTTTAAATTATTTAAAAAAAACTACCGTGTTAGTTTAAAGGTACACGTTGATTTTTTGTTGCAAAAATCGACGTGTCCCTTCAAAAAACTTACACTATCAACAAGTTCATCCACATCCACATCCCGTTTTCCATTCATTTTTGCAATTTTCGCTAACTGCCTCTTTGCTTCATCCCATTTTCCCACTGAAACTGACCATCTCGGCGATTCAGGCAAAAACAACAAATACACAAACAACGTGGCGAATGGCGCATTGCAAAAAAACGTAATTTGTCGCCATCTTCGAATAAACATTGCCACAACACCAAGCAACGCCATCGCTGCACCAAAGAATAGGGAGATCATAAGACCGCTGAAAATGCGACCAGAATTGCCCATGAATTCCATGCAAATGATGAAGGGGATTTGAAAGAGAGCGGGGAACGCCAATCCGGTGAAAAAGCGAAGGACAATGAACGCTTCGATGTCTTTGGCGAATGCGTTCGCCGTGCCACACACCACCAAAACTGTCAAGATCACGAAAAACGATTTGCGCCGCCCGAATTTGTCGGCAATATAACCGAAGAGGAAATTGCCGATGAAACTTCCCACGTAGAAAGAGGTGGTGGAAATTTCGATCCACGCCTCTTTATCGCACACCAGATTGAACTCGGTGACCAGGCTATCCAGGTATGTGGAATTGTCATAGTCCCAACCGCGTTGACAATCCATCAATTCCAAGCGATCACTGCAAAAAAAAAGAAAAGAAAAATGAGAGATATTTATGGGGAATCGGCATGCGTGATGCAAACATGGAGAGATGGCCGAGTGGTCTAAGGCGCTGGTTTAAGGCACCAGTCCGTTCGCGGGCGTGGGTTCGAATCCCACTCTCTTCAGTTTCTTTTTTTCTTTTTCTTTTTTAACTCACGCATATGACTCGATTGGAACTGAAGTATAACTTCTCAACTCCTCGACTTGCGTCTCGTTGTATTGTTTGCAACTCAGAATTTGTGTGTCGTTAGTAATAGGCCGGAGATATGGTTTTTCGGGAGGTAGATGACAGACATGAGGAGGGTTGCCGACAACGAAAGGGATATTGAATGCTGGAAAAAGTTTTAAGTTATAAATGTTGTAGTAGCTAGATGGAAGGATTATCGATAGAGCATTTTTGATCGATTAGAATAGAGAATGAACACATCTATTGGTTAAATGGTCATAGCTCGGCTCAAAATTGTTCGCTTGAGCCCATTTTTTGCACAGTTATGATCGAAGACATAAAAAAAAATGCTTCAGTACAAATTTTGGTGATACCTTTGAGCATAACTGTGCGAAATATGGAGCCAAACGGATTATTTTGAGCCGAGTTATGATGATTTAACCAAGAGGGTACAAATATTTGATAGCTACTCGATAAAATGCGCTCCATTGATAATTTTTTAATATGTTGTTAAAGCAACACGTTATGCTAAAACAAATAGAATAAATGTGTTATGTGATAGCATAGCGAACTACACATTATTCGTAAGTGTTTGATCATTTTTCAAGATTTTTGAAAAAAATTTCAAACCTGAAGTTCGAGCTTTTTTGAGGGTTCATAACTTTTTTCTAAGGGTTTTTTGAAAAAATTGGACATTTGGATCATGATCAGGAGGGTCGATTTAGCACATACAGAAGTTTTAATCAGAAGTTAAAAACCCCTAGTCGACAAAATTCAAAATCAAATAAACAAGCTTTTCGCTTGTTACGGTATGTGAACATTTACGTCAAGTTGTGTGTTTTGTGTGCAAACACCATGCAAAAGCGTTATTAAAAATTATTTTAAATTTTCTAGGTGTCTTTAAAGCAACACGGTGAGCTAAAATTCTCATCGATATGGATAGTTTTAGCATTCAGGAGAGAACAACGACACTCCGCTTGCCTATACTTTAGCGCCAGAAATGAAAAAGGAGGAAATTCAAATTTCTTTCAATCATGATAAATATATGAAAATAATTTAAAATTTAATTTATTAACAACGACACTCCGCTTAATTTCGCTTTCTTTGAGTTTCAATTCATTTGTTTTGTCTTCAGAATCGTCTCATCAGCATTCAAGAGAAACGACACTCCGCTTGCCTATACTTTAGCGGGAGGACATAAAAAGGAGGGAATTAAAACGTCTTCAAATCTTACCTGAAAACGCCGATGGCAACGAAGCTGGCAAACAAATAATGAAGAAAAATATGATCTGATACCTTCCATAATCACCAACCTGAAAAAAATCGATAAAATTCCAACAAAAAAAAAACTCAATCTCACCTCCGAAAGAACATGATCGAAATCAATAGGTCGGGTTGTCGTCGCCATCAGAATCTGCGTACTGATTTCGGCAAACGTGTCCTAATATCATCATTGATGTTAGAAACTAACTGATTTTAATTTGATAAAAGACCTACCATTGCCTGGAACGACATGTCGTGTTTTTTGTAGGCGCGCCAAAAATTCAATCAGTTTTTTTTTTAGTTTTTGGAAAAACTGCGCGAAGTTAGGGTGAATAAAATGTCAAGTACCTAAGCGTTTGATTGTTTTTTGTCTTTTTTTTTTGGGAAGGAGGGATGATGACAACACCACGTCATGTCAGCGCAATGAAAAATAGCAATTTGCGAGGTTGAGAGAGACGCAGAGAAAAGTTCTCCGAGAGAAGTACAGCAGTGAAAGCTTCCATGGCCGATTGGTTAACGGGCGTGTCTTTGAATCGAACGACGGCGCCGAGCTCTGGTTCGATTCCGCCACGCGCCAAACTTTTTTATTATTTTTCTTTTTTTTTTTCAAATTACATTTTTTTACAACGTTCTCTTGTCAGATACTACTCTCACAAATATTTTGAATACATTTTTGAGTTTCGAAAACACATTAAACTGTAATTTGAAAAAAAAAAAAAAATAATAATAATAAAAGTTTTGGCGCGTGGGGGAATCGAACCAGAGCTCGGCGCCGTCGTTCGATTCAAAGGCACGCCCGTTAACCAGCCGGCCATGGAAATTTTCACTGTTGTACTTCTCTCAGAGAACTTCTCTCTCAGAGAACTTTTCTCAAAAAAGTGAAAAAGATCATGATTGATAGTGGCTATTTCATTTTAGAGAAAAAGAGAAGATGATATGAAAAGAAGAGTACTTTTTCTAGCTACAGAAAGCACTGATACATTTTTGGAGGATCAATTTTGAAGGGTACAAAAAAAAACGATTCTGAAGACAAAACAAATGAATTGAAACTCAAAGAAAGCGAAATCAAGCGGAGTGTCGTTGTTAATAAATTAAATTTTAAATTTTTTCATACATTTATCATGATTGAAAGAAATTTGAATTCCCTCCTTTTTCATTTCTGGCGCTAAAGTATAAGCAAGCGGAGTATCGTTGTTCTCTTCTGAATGCTAAAACTATCCATATCGATGAGAATTTTAGCTCACCGTGTTGCTTTAAAGACACCCAGACAATTTGAAATAGTTTTTAATAACGCTTTTGCATTGTGTTTGCACACAAAACACACAACTTGACGTAAAAAGCGTAGTCCAATCGAATTGTTGTTTCTCAATAGAGCGAACAAGCTTGTTTGTTTGATTTGGAAATTTCAATAGATGGCTAGGTGTCTTCAATTCTAGAATTGTTGAAGAACTTTTAGGTGCCAAAAAATGTGTGTATTTTTACTTTAGTTCTAATATAAGCCTTTCACAAATTGGTAGCACGCGCTCTATTGATAAATAGTCTACAATATTGCTCTGAAAATGAAGTTCAAGTTGATTTTCATTGCGAAATTTTAGGAGCTTCTGGTGATCCTAAAATATCCTAAAAAGCCTAGAAACATATGAATTTAGGTTTTGGGGGTCATGAGGCATCAAATTGACAATTTAGAAAGAATATGCATCATTACAAGAGCTAGAACACATCAATTTAGATAAAAATCATTATTAAATAGGTTTTAATTAATATTAGGAGCTTCTGGTGATCCTAAAATATCCTAAAAAGTCTAGAAACATATGAATTTAGGTTTTGGGGGTCATGAGGCATCAAATTGACAATTTAGAAAGAATATGCATCATTACAAGTTCTAGAACACATCAATTTAGATAAAAATCATTATTAAATAGGTTTTAATTAATATTAGGAGCTTCTGGTGATCCTAAAATATCCTAAAAAGCCTAGAAACATATGAATTTAGGTTTTG
>LR548945.1:0-64897 GCA_900536415.3 Caenorhabditis sp. 38 MB-2015
TTTTTTTTTTCTCAAAGGAAACCAGAGGACTCTCATCTGCTAATGATAGAAAACTTGTACAAAGAGAGCGACATGAAACATCAGTCTCAGAGAATCATTTTCTCAAAATTATTGAGCAAAAACTGTACACTGGAGACGAAGAGTGCTATGTTGTCAAAACATCAAAACCATCTGGATATCGTGACACGTATGAAGTGAAAATGGGAGTTTGCAGTTGTGATAAAGTGAGTCAGAAGTTGTAAATCTCTTTTTTTGTGATTTCGAGCAAGACTGAGCTAGATTTACTACTCCAAAATGCCCCAAATCCAGATAAACTGAAATTAAAATGTTTAGAAGAACAATAGTCACTGCACATACTGTCAAGTTTGTCCATACAGTGTCAGATGCTCATGTTCCGACACATTGGCTGGTGTCAATTGTAAACATGCTCATTTTGTGAAAACAATCTTCAACGAAAATGTGCCAAATGCTTATGAAACTGAAAACGATATTCCTGATCTCGAAATGATTTGCAGAGGAGATAAGAACCCTCTCAAAAATTCAGAAATTCTAGAAACAACATTTATTCTTGATGATGCGATGGATTTAGAAAAGCTTGCAAATCAGCAAATTAAAGATCAGGCTTCAGCTGATTTTACTTCTTTAAAGACGGTATATTATATGTTTTTTTTTGTCGCTCAAAATTGTTTCCAGTCGTTTGATAGAGTGGAAGAGGCAGTGAGAAAGTTAGTTCAAAAGCCAGATGAAGAAGCCAATATGAAGCTGAAAAAGCTTCTTTCGTTAGCTAGAGAAATGGAGGCGATTACATATTCTGACTCGAATGGACTTTCGACTAGACGTGATGTTCAACAGTCGACTACAGCAAAAAGAAACACTGCTCGACAAGTCATGAATGAATATGTTTTGCACACCAAGGTTTAAAATTTTCCAAAAAAAACTTTTTTCAATTTTCTCTAATTAATGATGAGTTTCCAGAGCAAATCGCGTCCAGTAGATGTTAGAACATTTGAAAATCAACCTCGTTTTTCATACGAAAATGATGAGTTGACAATTTGCGACAAGTGTAAAAAAGTAAGTAAACTGATAACTTACAAAGTACTAAATTATGATATGTAATTTAACTTATGAACAAAAAAAATTTCCACTATCAAAGTTCACTCTATACGGTGGTACCTTTTCAAAACGTCGCAGGACTAACTTGATTTTTGAAAATCTGATTAAAAAATACAACTCACCAACATTATAGAGCGAACCGCCAACTCAATCTACGTCCAATGGAGGTTGCTGGCTCAGCTGTTCCGCTTGTCAAGTTCCTGTCCATTTCGCATGTGCAGCACCTGGCTCCCCGTGCGCAGAATGTGATGTCGGGCACTATTTTGTTGATTAATTTTCTTTGTTATTTTTTTCTACTTGTTGATTTGTTTTGTTTTTTTATTATTCATTTCAAGTTTTTGTTCACTGTACTATGAAATTTTGACAAAAAATCTATGAAATGAAACCACATGAACAGGTTTGACTTTCAGGTGACTTTAAATATCTGGACTAGCAATTTGAATCCATCTTGTTCGAATTTGAACATTTAAAAAAATTTAAATTTTCATATAACATATATTATGTTTCTCTACTTTCATCTGGTAAACGGTGAAACTTAATTTTCAAAATTGGGATATGAGAAACAGACGGATCATTGAAAACTGTATCAAAATAAGAAAGAAAACTAGAAGAAATAACTCATTTGAACCTCTGAAAAGAAACTTAAACAACGAAACAAGTCTTATTTACTACAAACTCAAGATTATTGGCTGAATAACACTGAAAAAAGAAAAAAAAGAAAATAAATTATTATTCTCCGAGAGAAGTACAAAACACGATGCAGCAAACGCGCCCTAGCGAAATGAGGCAAAAACGGCCACTAAAAGCTTCGGAGTCATCCCACACACATTCTTCCCAACTACAGTACTCTCTCTTTTCCGCCTGACATGCTGCTCAAAAAAAAAATAAAGGACAAACACCAAACATGGAGAAAAAATAACGAGAAAATGATGTTAATTGAAAAAAATAAACGGTGACGCATAGAAGGGCGAGAGAGCAGAGACGACAGACGACGAGAGAGTATGCTCACGTTGGAAACACAGAGACATTCGAAATTAAATAGTTTATGAGAAGCACAAAAAAAAACGAAAAGAAACAACAAATTCTAAGTTCTACAAAAAATGGGGAATTTTGAGATGAAATGTAGGTGTGAAACACTGAAAATGACAGAAAAATGCGGATTTTAATGAATTTGACTTTTCTCATGCAACGTTTTTTATAAATTTTGATAAAGTTTTGCATCTTTTCAGATTATTTGATAAAAAATTGCAAATATAACACTAAAATTGACGAAAAACCTATTAAATTTTTATAAAAACATGAAATCAGACATGAAAATCTCCATGTTTACCTAGTTTTCACCTACAAAAACCACATTTCCACCCAAAACTAAACAAAAATTACATGTTTAACTCCTTTTTCCCATCCAATGTTTTCGATGGAATGTGTCTTCGGCATAACTTTGAGTCGGAAGTCGCTTCATTTGACGATATGGTTGTTGTCCGAGATCCGGTTGGGGGAAGAGTTTCATGATTTTGTTGAATTGCGCACTTGTCATTGATTTACCTGATGAGCCACTGTCTCCGAGGGTTCCCTGGAATAAATATTTGAATTCAGGAAAACGAAAACTCGTTGTACGTCTGGAACTGTTCCAAATTCAGACCCTGTCTATGCTCGATTTTTCAGAAAGGTTTTTATGGATTTAAATTCAAAAATAGTATTATATATTTTTATTTTGTAAACTTGACACAGTTTTTTGGACAAGTTATGTTGCTGTATCTTTATATATCGATTAAATTGAAAATTTCTGATTATTGATTTTACAAGTCTCACAACGTTTTTCAATTTAGAAAATTTCTTTTTTTGCATGATTTTGATGAATGTGATTTTAAAATTTGAGTTCAATTGTACTTTCAAACCTACTGCTGTAAAAAGAGGTGCCATCTAGTGTTATTTAGGGATTCTAACTTTTTTGGATAGTTCTGGTGGATGGGGTTTCGATAGTCAGCTAATTAATTGATTCGAATGGTACAAAAAAGGAGCCATGAGCAAGAAAAACTAATTCACTACATTTTAATACTCAAAAATGTGTTTAATAAGAGTTTTCATGATCCTTTCAGTGTTCAAATTAGTCTAGAACTCTTTTTCGGGACCATGATAACTCAAATGTGACATTTTTCAAAAAAAGGCTTGTTTTTGAGGGGAGTGGTTTTAACTTTTTCTGGATTTTTTCGGGTTGGAGGGATTTTAGTTTTAGGTTGCCAACGGAGGACTTTTTTATGTATGTTTATTAGGCACAAATTAGAGTAAATACTTTAACACACTTATAATAACTATGTCAGTGTTTGATAAATTGGGATTTTTTTTACTTTAGTGGTTTTTAATAAGATTTCCAATAATTTCTGTTTAACGAAATTTAAATTATTGGTTTCAGATGCCTGAATGGTTTTTGAACAAAATTTGGATTGAATTGAGTTTATATGCTGTTGATTATTGACTTTTTGAGTCAATGAAATAAATAAATAACTATGTTTACGAAATTGTGTCAGACTTTGTGTAAATCCCTTCATAGTATAATTTTAACTTTAAAAAAATACCTTCAAAGCAGCTTCACGATACTCTGCAGCTTCTTGCGCTCCTTTATGAACACAATCCATATAAGAAGTGTGTTGTTTTCCGCATGGTTTATCGTCAAATTCCCATTTTTTCAAGCAACCAAACAATGCTTGAAGTTCTTGAGTGCATGATGAACCTTCAAATATAGGTACACATTTTTTATTTAAACTTTAGAATATTTATTAAAACTCACTGGCTGCTCGCGATTTTTGTCCTGATTGAACTCGATTTTTACCCGCAAGCGGTAAAATTTCCGAGAAGGTTTTGATTTTTGGGTAGATTGATTTTCCTCGAGCCAAAGAGCTTTCTTTGAAGATTGGAGATGTGGTGAACATCCCTGAAAATAGATTTTTTTTTTTTGCCTAAATTTTAGCTGGCGGAAAATAAAAGAAATGGGCGGATAGTCTGGAAGAACTACACACTCTGCATTTGGTTTTCTAGGCCATCTCGCCACGCTAGTGTATTTCCTTTGATCGCGTTTATTTTTGTTTTCGAAAAAAAAATCGAGAAGAAGGATGACTATTACCGCTGAAGAACGACGTCAACGTCGTATGGCGAAGATATTGGAGAACTCGGAAGGACGAATCAATCGTATATTGGGTGATAATCGTCTTCCGCCAGCGATGGAAGGTGGAGAATGCTTCAAAATCGACAAAAGTGAAGAAATCCTACCATACGAGCCAACAACTTTTACTCCGTTCCTTCCCGAAAACGAGAATCCGACGACGACAACACCAATCACACCAGTCGTCACCAAGAAATTCGACGTCGCCGCATTCGCCATGGTTTTCGGTGAGTTTTCTTGATAGATATAAGCCTTTCACAGATCGGTAACACGCGCTCTATTGATAATCTATAATTTTTTGCTCTGAAAATGGTATTAAAGTCGATTTTCAGTATCAAATTCGAATTCTGCGTGTGAAACTACTCTAGGGAACTTTTTATTTCATGGTTTCATTATTACGGGAAGCTTATTTTCGAGTAGGAAAAATGAAAATACCGTAGCCCGATGGCAGCGATTTGTGAACCACTATTACAAGATTTTTGTGATAAAAATGTTTCAGGCATCGCCTCCCGCTTCCTGATGCTATTCACAGGGCCGCTAAATATTGGAGTTCTTTGGATGATTCTATACTTCTCGATTTTCATGCGATTCTCAACTGCTGGCATCAATCCAGATGTCCGAAATGAGATCACTATGTTTATTGGAACGTTAGGCGAAGATCACGTTGTTAAAAAATTGTGTAAGTTTACTTTGATAGATTTTCCATGTTTGCAAAACAAAAGTTTGAAAACTATAAAATAAAATTCATTTAAAAAAATTACTCAGCTCGAAAATTGGCCTAGTTGTGATATCAGTCACAATTTCGCAGGCTTAGCCTAATTATTTCGAAAAAGAAAATTCAGAGTTAAATTAAAATTCAACTAAAAAAATCACAGAAGAGTTCTAAAACTTATAATTTACAGCTTGGAGATCAAATTGAACAAAATCTTCTTGAAAAACTGTTCTTTCTTTTTTTTTACTGTGTCAAACTCTGAGAATCGACAATAAACCATCTAAAATAAAGATTTTATTAAAATTCCTTCAAAACTCTCATACCAAGAAGTAAGATCTTGGTTTTAAAAGTTCTGTAACGGTTTATTGCGCGGTGTAATTCAAATCCTTAAAATTAATTCCAGGTTCCAATAAGACTCAAGATATTTGAAACGAATTCATCAAAAATTGTAATTAAATTGCAGAATAGCAATTATCATGGCTCTGCCGAAGTTTTATAGTCATTTCATTATAAAAACTTTGCCACGTGTAAAATTAATGAGCTATAAATTTAAATGATTTCCGTCAAAATTCTTCGATTTTTTCAAACACTGTCAAACCACGATTGCCAAATTCATGAAAATCAACACGAATTAACCGTGCCAGACATTCTAAATATAATTTTCAATACTGACAAATTTTGTAGGCACTTTTCCTTATTCGAAAAACTGTGCCAGAGTTGCAAAATAGCAAATACCTAGCTTCTGGCACGGTTTTGAGGGCGTGGCCTAATCTTTTCTATTACAAAATTTGTCTTTTCTTCCGAAAATTCTCATTTTCAGTCAACTCGGTCTTCTACGTGCTGGAATTCATCCAAACAACAGTCACATTCGTCGCTAGTCACTTGTTCATCCATACATTCCTGGAAATCTTCGATAATTTCCATAAATTCGAGCTAAATTATTAATAACAGTAAATATAAATAAAAGATTAATTTATGGAAAAGAAAAAAACATTTCAGCATTTCACAACATTTTCAGCACAAAAAATAAATCAGATGCAAGAACACGGGGATAATATACTAAAATTAATTGCAACATATCTACACAAATGATGCTTTGGGGCCAACTTGAATTTCAAGTTTTTGGAGCCAGTTTGAGAAGGAATAAATTAAGAATTATACATATAATATGAAGAAGGGGGTAGTGATTCCTAGATGGAACAAAATGGTTGGTTTTTTGGTATTTTTTCAATGATATTTGGCGTGATGGTAAGAAAATTAGCGCTGAGCCTTTGAATGATCGATGAGCCATTGAAGGGTGATGTCTGGAAAACAGAGAAATTAATTTTGAAAAGTTGCAACCTAGTAAACTCACCAATATTTTCCTTTTCTTTACATGAAATTGAATAACAGCAGATCTCGCGGTTTTGAATGGCGGACAAGTTCCTGAAAAGAAGAAAAATGTATGAAAATAAGAGAAATATTTATCGCAGCTTACATTCGCTCAATGAGTTGGCGTTCATCCAAAGCTCCATCCAAGTCCTTCTTGTTTCCCAGTACCAAAACTGGAATAGCATCGAGTTGTGGTTTGTCGAGAAGTTGCATTAATTCATTGCGCGAAGCCTGGAAAACTTATTATTTTGCGAATTTCTAAGATAGTTTGAGGTATTTAGCTGATTTCATAGATCTTGAGACACTGAAAAAAGATCTCGTGATCACTTTGCAGAAATTGTTTTTGAAACCCAGAAGGAAGCTCCGGAGTTACCCTAAAAGAATTTTGCAAATTTAAAGTTTTGGTGAAAACTAATTCCAGAAGTTGACGAAAATATTCAAACTTTTTGAAATTAATCAATGTCATGGTTCTCAAAGAAGGTATAGATAAATATTCAGAGCATTTCTGCGGATTTCCGGACAACGATTTCGTTTTTCTGTTTAAAATTGGGAATTTTTCAAAAAATTATATTAAAATCAGAACTCCAAAACGTACCTCCAACTTCTCCTCATCTGCCGAATCGACCATGAAGACGATAGCATTAACACCTCGGCAATATCTTTCCCACATTGAACGGAAACGTGGCTGACCCCCGATATCCCACAGTTTAATTGTGACATTTCCTTTGGTGATTTTTCTCATATTGAATCCCACAGTCGGAATCATATCCTCGGTGAACTGGCCGCTCTGCAAATATCTACTTACTCATCGAACAAAGCTTAAAAACTTACAGCAATAACATTCACAAAGGTGGTTTTTCCCGAATTTTGCAAACCGACCAATGTTAACTCCATTTCTTCCTTCCAAAATAGACTGCGGATCCAGTCCAACACTTTATTCACCATAGCCAGCATTTTGTGAAATCTGCCAAAAATTCCAGGTTGTATTGCGAAAGACACGAGAAACAAAAAAGAATGAAAAATCGAATGAAATCGGGAAAGGCGCACATGTTTTTCGGTTTAGGTCTTGTTTGGAATCGCGGCGAAATCGTGCCGCGGCGGTGAAATATTGTCGCACGCGATTGACGCCGCCTTTTATTTTTCTTTTTATCACAGTTTTTGTTGTTGGATGAACGCTTCTGAAGCTGTTCAGAGACAACTAAAGGACGATTGGGATAATAGAGAGTTTGAGCAGGTTAGTTAGATTCAAAATTGAAAGTTTCGACAGTAAATTCAACGATTTCGCAGCCTCAATTTAATTTTTTTCGTAGTCATATCATGAAAATCAGTAATTTCAGAAATGTACTAACTTCAGCCCGTTTACTCACACTTTAATTCGTATGTTTGCTGGTCCGATCATTTTTTAAATGTAGAATGTTTCGAAATATGAAAAAAAAAAACTAAAAACTAAGGTTAAATATGATAAAAACCACATGATGAGTGAACAAACAAATATTTTGTTTGAAAACAAGTTATCAATTTTTCAGGTAATTGCTGACAACATCAAAAGTATCGCAAACTTCCTTTCGAGCTTTGAACTCTCGTGTCGAAGCAAATTAGCGACTCTTGGCGATAAAATCAATCTCCTTGAGCGAAAAGTCGAATTCTTGGAAGCCAGTGTAACCAGAGGCGAAACTTTATCCTAAATCAAAGATGTCTTCAACCGCCGGTCGTGTAGCTCGCGCTACTTCTCACGCTGTTCGCAGTGTCACTCCAATCAAGTCGACAAATGCCGCCGAAGCCAGAATCACCGTTTTGCAGGCGTACAAAGAATTGTGAGTTTTTCTAGAGACTTTATTCAAATGGTAAAGTGTATGATTTTCAGCCAACGTCTCACTCCAAAGTTCTGGTGGGATTTCGGACTTCATGACATGCCTCTCGGTGTTTTCCGCGCTGTTATCAAGAAGCAATTCACCAAAAATGCTCATTTGACCGATATTCGTGTTGTTGATCGAATTGTTGGAGAAACTCACCAGGTAAAATTTAATTCTTATTATATGAACAACTTATCACATCTAAACAAAATATTTAAACTAGAAAACTGCAATTTTCATCAAATTCTTTTTTTTTTCAGATAAATCCTTATCTCGAGAGTTTTTAATATAAACGTTTGTGAAGAAAAATGCCGTTATCTGTTTTTCAAAAAAAAAAAACTTCATTTGACGCGGCTCTTTTTCTCCAAGTGTTGCTTGAAATTCAAGAACTTTTCCAGTACTGTCAAATCCCTGTATTTCCGTTATGCGAAAAATTGTCATTCCGAAAAACATTGTTTTGAAAAAAGAAATCAAAGTTATTGAAAATCTCATTCTTCCTTGTGTGCTCATGCATACATATAAATTTCAACCATAAATAACTAAATAATTTCCAGCACATGAAGTCCATCCGTTACGCCTTCTACAACCCAGATCACGTGCGCAACTATCTCTTCGCCGAAAATATCGAGCCAAAACCAAAAGATTTCTTGTCGAAATTCCTCAACGGAAAAGAATAAGTCTTCATTATTCCTCGACAATTTCAGCCAACCCTTGTATTTTTTGGCTGAAATTCAGATTTTATTACTAGACATATTTTTTGTATTTCTTTTAATGTCAACAACGTATAATCATAAATTTTGTGTAAATTTCGGCGTGTTTTTTGTGTCTGAAAGTAATTATACTTTTTTGAGTATATTTTTTGAAATCAGGAAAAATTAACAACAATTGGCTTAAAATTTAGAATGCAGAGAGTATTGAGGGTAACAAAAAGGTTCCATCAAACAGCGGCTGGATCATCAGTTGATTCCAAAGAGGTTGGCCTTGGTTTCTGGAAAGCTGGAAAATTTTAAGTTTTTCCAGATAGAAAATTTTGGAAAGTTATCAGCAGAATGGGCTGACGAATTAGGACCTTTTCATGCGCTGCATTCATTGAATCGATTAAGAGTTCCATGGATTGTTGGAAATCTCAAAACACAGGTTAGACATTTGAAAATCATACGAGAAATGAATTTAATTAAATGAACTGCTAAACTTGTGGAAAGTAGTTTTATTGATAACTATTTTTGTATTTCATAAACTTCCAAAAATAGTCGAATTTCAGCAGAAACTCAATTTGAAAACTAGAAAATTGGTTTGATTATGAAATTTCATAACTTTAATAACAAAATGACTATATTTTGCATTTTTCTTGGATTATGTCAGTCGCAGGAAAATAATAATTTCTTTATATTTGAAAATTAAAAAAGGAGAACTTCCCTATTTTTTTTCTAGTTTTCAAATTTTAAGTTCGTACTAATTTGTCATTCGTACTAATTTGTCATCCCTAAATATTTCCAGAAAGCTCCAAAATTAGTAGATGTTGGTAGTGGAGGCGGTCTTCTATCCATCCCATTGGCCAGAAGTGGAATCCACGTGACAGGGATCGATGCGACCAAACAGGCTGTACGTACTTCTTCCAAGAGTTCAAATTTGTAAATGAAAATTGCAGGTTGAAGCCGCTCGGAAGTCACTAGAATCCAGGCCTCTCAAATTATCTGGAATTTCTGACCGGTGCCGATTTGAGCACACCACTGTCGAAGAATTCAGTAGCCAGCCAGAGAATAGAGAAAGTGAGTAGCTAAAGATCAATAAAAAAGCCCCTGAATTATGATTAATACTCATACTTGGTTCTATAATTAAATTGCCCCCTCACGAAAAAAGCACCAAATATTCTCTATCGATTTTTGTCAACTGCTCACGGCTCCATCCATTTCTGTGCACTTCTCTCTTCCTTTTCTCCTTCTTCTTGTTTCCAATTAACTCCTCTCGCTCCTTTCTCCATCGGCAGACAACCAGATTCCCTTTTTTGTTGCCTCCAGCTATTCAAATACACTCATTTTTTTTTTCTGTTAGTGTAGTGTTCTCCTAAACATTTTCATTTCGTTTTTGGACAAATATTTATTATATTAGTGTAGCGAAATGATGTTGGTTTGAAGGAGGATTAAATGTGTTGGGTAGTTTTGCGAATCTAGTTTTAGCGGACGTTTTGTGTTGTATTTGATGAAAGCTAGGTAATTAGTTTTATTAAAATTTTGTTAGTTCAGTTAAATCGCTTTAAAGCTGGAATTGCTCAAATTCTAGCCTCATATAACAAATTTCAAAAATAATTTTGAGCTGAAACTGTTAAAAAAATTATTTCGTGCTGAAGTTTTTCCTTCCAGAAGTTCTTAGGGCTGAAATTCCGTCAGTTTACCAATAAAACTGTAAAAACCTTGCACAATAGTGTCAAAACTCAATTGAAAAGAATCATCTTGCTCTGATATTCCATACTTTTTTCAATGAAAAATGAACTTTCACGAGAATATTATTTCATGCCGAAGTTATTTATCGAAAAAATGTGCTTCGTTGAAATTTTGTGATCAAATTTCAGTGCCAAAAAAAGCAAATTGTCATTGAACCATTATTTCAAGTGAAGCTCTTTAAAATAAAATAGCTAAAAATTCAACTCTGCAAACTTGAGAGAAAATTATAAACTTTCAGTTTCAAATAAATGCTGATCTTTCCTGGGTTCTTAAAACGTATGATTAAAAAAAATTAAGAACGTTCTGTCTATTGATTTTCAGCTTATATCTCTTCAAAAAATGTTCACTTTCAAAAAGAAACAGAAATCTCTAGCAATTTCATGTATTTTTTTTACTTTAAATTAATTTTTCCACAATTTTTCAATTATAAAATGTATTCAATCTGAAAACAGGTGAAAATTATATTTTTGTAGGCGGAGCTTAACTCCAACTGTGATTTTAACATGTTTTCAATTTTCCAGAAAACAACCTTATTTATGATTGTTATCGTTAGTTTGTAGACGTATTTTCAGTCAATTTTCCTCTGAAAAAATATTTTCGCCACTAATTTCTCACCCAAATTATTGGGTATTCAGTAACCTAACCCAAAACCGCAATTCCCCGGCCGTTCGTTCCGCTCCCTATCGATTTCTCTGCCACCTCCCCATCCCTCAACACACCCCGCGGTCATTTCTCGCTCTCTCTCGCCCTTGTTTTTTTCGCCTAACTGTCTCGCCCACCCTCTCCCCTCTCCACACTGTCTCGCCGTCCTTTTTTGTCAGTGGCCGCAGCCAGCCGGCCTCATTTCGATTTTTCTTGTTTTCTCTCGGTTTTTGCGCACCACCCCTAGTTTTTTTTCGCGTTCGTTTTGTGTATATGCTGACGTGGAATTTTGCGTTATGTTTATTTATTTATTTTTATTGATTGCGATTATAATTTATTTAACCTGAAATTTTAATTTATGTCTGATCTACCCGCCAAAAATGTTTTCCACTTACAAAAATAATTTTTAGTCATCAAAAAATTGCAAAATATTTCTTATCAGTTCAACTATTATTATGAAATTCTGAACCAATATTTATTTTTTTTTGCAGAATTCGATGCAGTTGTGGCTTCGGAAATTCTGGAGCATGTGGCTGATTTGGAGGGATTCGTGAAGAGTTTGGCGGATTTGGCCAAACCGGGTGCCCCGATTTTTTTGACCACTATCAATCGTACTTTGGCTAGCAAAGTGGCGGCGATTTGGTTGGCAGAGGTAAGATTTTGTAGTCTAAGTTGAGAATATTCGGATGCAAATACGCTTTTTGAAATCTATTTTTTGTTCATGTTTGAGCACAAATTAAGCCTAATTTGCATGTAAAAGTATTTAGAAAAAATCAAATTAACTTTCAAAGAACTGAATGACAAAATTTAGAAAAGAGAACCTCCGTTCTTCAAATTTTAGCCTAATTTTTCAGGTGATAGATTTAAAAGTCAATAAATTAAAATCATAACCTTTAAATATGAATAGCTCAATGTTTTTAACTGCGTGGCGGTTGGGTTGCGCGCGAAGGACTTTAATTTCTACCAAAAAATTATAAAAACACGCAACGCAGCCGCAACGCGCTGTAAGATATTGAGCTACTAGGGTTTTGTTCTTGGTGATTTGAAAAGCCCTCTCAAAAATCCGAATCAAGCCATAAACAAACCAGTATCTAGGTAACCAAATTGAAGAAAAAAGAATATATTTTTTCCTCATTTTCACAGGGAATTCTCTTGATTCTTGCTCAAATATTATAACCAAAATCTTCAAAATAACATCTTTTTTTTTTCAGAACGTGCTCCAAATCGTCCCGGCTGGCGTACACGATTGGAACAAATTCCCGACTCCCGCCGAACTCGAGACCCATCTCAAATCGGCAAATTGCCAAATTTCCGCACTTTCCGGTCTAATGTATCATCCAGTGGGAAATCATTGGACCTGGATTGATTCTAATCTGTGTAACTATGCTATTCTGGCACACAAAGTCTAAATCCTCTTTTCTCGTATTTTGTTCTCCATATTTTTGGGTTTTGTTTACCCTATTCTTACTTATAATTGCTCGTTTCTTTTTTTTTTCTGAAAAATTAGAGAAAATACTGGTTGTTTTGCAGGTTTTCGCTCAAATTTTGCCAATTTTTTTTTCGAGAAATCATGGATGAGGAATATGATGCGATCGTTCTCGGAACTGGATTGAAGGAATGCATCATTTCGGGAATGCTCTCGGTCTCCGGCAAAAAGGTGCTCCACATCGACCGCAACAACTACTACGGTGGCGAGAGTGCGTCGTTGACCCCATTGGAGCAACTCTACGAGAAGTTCCAAGGGCCAAATGGCAAGCCACAACCAGAAATGGGACGTGGACGCGATTGGAACGTGGATTTGATCCCGAAATTCTTGATGGCCAATGGGTGAGTAATTCTGGAGTCTAAGAATCAGTTCTTAATTCAATGATTTTTCAGAGAAATGGTGAAATTGTTGATTCACACCGGTGTTACACGGTACTTGGAATTCAAATCGATTGAGGCGTCGTATGTGTTCAAGGGAGGAAAGATCTATAAGGTGCCAGCTGACGAGATGGAAGCATTGGCCACCAGTTTGATGGGAATGTTCGAGAAACGGCGATTCAAGGTGAGAAAATCGATCTGAAACTGAAGATTTCTTGCTAAAATTCCATTTAGAACCGCTGAAATTGAAGTGTTTAATATCATCACAGTAATTTTGGCTGTTTTGAGCAGGAATATTGGCCTGAAATTGAGAATCCATTGGCTTTTCAAGCATTTTTCGTGAAGCTCACAATCAGATACTAGTTTTAGCTGAAATTGAATCCGCTGAATTTTCTAAAAACCAGAGATTATTACTATTCCTGTTTATAAGTTTTCATCCTGACTGTAATTTTAGCCGAGTTAAGCTAGACTTGAAACTGAGAGTCCGTTGATTTTAGGCTGGGCTGTTTTGAGCTCGAAAACTGATCTGAAACTTAGAATCTACTATTTATATAAGTTTCAGCCTACAAGTTGATGATTTTTAGTGCTGAAATACGGTTTGATGATTTAAATAATCGGTTTTCCCTCAAAAAAACGAGGCGAAGTATGACAGGTTCTTGTTAATAAATAATAAAATTTAATCCTTGTTTCCATAATTATGAATAAAAAGCGCGTTGAAAATTGTGTTCTTGCCCAAAAAGAAATCGTATCTCCACAGGATCTCAAAATTATTTTTTTCCAGAAATTCTTGTGCTGGGTTCAACAATTCGACGAGAACAACAAGGATACATGGCAAGGGCTCGACCCACACAACAACACTATGCAACAAGTCTACGAGAAATTCGGTCTCGACGAGAACACCGCCGACTTCACCGGTCACGCTTTGGCTCTCTACCGTGACGACGACTACAAGAATCAACCATTCGCCCATTCCATCGAGAAGATTCGTCTCTACTCGGACTCGTTGGCTCGCTACGGAAAATCGCCGTATTTGTATCCACTTTATGGATTGGGAGAGTTGCCGCAAGGATTTGCTCGTTTGTCGGCCATCTACGGAGGAACCTATATGTTGGACAAGGCTGTTGATGAGATTGTTATCGAGAATGGAAAGGCGGTTGGTGTGAAGTGTGGAGAGGAGATTGTCAAAGGAAAGCAAATCTATTGTGATCCAAGTTATGCTAAGGATAAGGTGAAGAAGGTTGGACAGGTTGTCAGAGCTATTTGCTTGTTGAACCATCCAATTCCAAACACCAATGATGCTCAAAGTTGTCAAATTATCATTCCACAAAAACAAGTTGGAAGACATTATGGTAAGTAATCAAGTTTTGTTGTGAAAAAATGGAGAGGAAATTTTAATTTTGGATAAATTTAAATTTTTTTATTCTGGAAAATAGGAGATTTTAAGTTTGAAACCTTAAAAATTAGTCATTTCGATGCATTTATCAAAGATTCTCGATATAATTCAGTATTTCGATGCATTTCTGAACATTTTTGACAGTTTTGCATCTATTTTAGTTTTCATTCAAACGGAAAGTCTTAATTTAGCCTCTTTCATAAAATTTGAAGCATTTTTAATGAATTTTCTGGTATTTTGTGTACAGTTCAATCGCAAAGAAAGACATTACTCGGCCTAATTTTAATGAATTTTCAGCATTTCATTACACTTTTTGAATTCATTGACGAAATTTCAGCTGATTTTCATAAATTTTTGAACAACTTCACACCTTTTTTATTTAAAAATTCTTTTTTTTGTCATTCATCTGCATTTTCAAACATTTCTCGATCTAATTTAAAAGACAAGTTTTCAAAATTCGCACTACATACTATTTTCTTTCAGACATCTACATCTCGTGTTGCTCCAACACCAACATGGTCACACCAAAAGGATGGTTCTTGGCGATGGTGTCGACGACTGTCGAGACGGCCAATCCAGAAGCCGAAGTGTTGCCAGGACTCCAATTGTTGGGTCCAATCACCGAGAAGTTCATCTCCGTCTCGGATGTCTATGAGCCGACTGATTTGGGAAGTGAATCGCAAATCTTCATCTCGACATCGTACGATGCCACAACTCACTTCAAGACCACTTGCGAGGTAAATTTTGAAAGACTTAAACAGAGCCATCAAACTATAGTAATTCCATAAATAGAAGTTTGTATGGCTCTCAATTCTCAAAACCTTGGATCTGGAAATTTTTAACTAAAAATGTTCAACTACAGTATCATCTTTTTGGTGTAACAACTTCGCTCTGATGATGAACAATACGTTCTGTCAGGATTTAGCTTTCAAAAAGATTTATTCTGTTATTGAAAATGTCGTAATGTTGTCTGATATTTCAATTTAAGTTTATTTTCAAACGTTTTCTGATTCCAGAGTCAGAATTCAGTCTGAAATAAAATTTTTTGTGTTTCGAGAAATTTCTTTGTTTTTGGTATTTCTCGTCGTTCCTTAACATTTCTGACAAAACTTGGCGTATTTTCCTAAAAATTGGAGCCTATTTAAATCTAAGAAAATCCACAGTACTCCAATAATCCCACCAATCCATATTTTTCCAGGACGTGTTGAACCTGTTCCAACGCGGAACCACCCAAGAATTCGACTTCACCAAAATCACCCATCTATCGCTTCAAGACAATGAATAAATACAGTAATCTCCCTCATTTCTCCATCTATTTGCGCCAATTTTTGCTGTCCCTTTGAAGTCCTCCAAACCACCCACCCCCCAGAAAAATTGTGATAATAGCCCAAAAAATTTGTTTTATTTTTCTCCAATCCTTTGTATTTGAAGTTTTCGCGCGCTTTTCTTTTCTCTCTAAAACATCATCCCTGTCCCTTTAAATTATTCTCTCTCTCTAATTTATATTTGTATTTGTGTGCTTCTGATTTCTGAATAAAAGGTGTATTTATAAAGCAAGAAGAAGTTGTTCATCGAGTAAAATTTATTTGCATTTTCAGGTTATCTACATAACTAGTGAAATTAGAAGGAAAAAACAACGGTTCTTATTGTTATGGAATGTTGGCGG
The DNA here is from genome assembly GCA_900536415.3 of Caenorhabditis sp. 38 MB-2015. NCBI lineage: Eukaryota > Metazoa > Nematoda > Chromadorea > Rhabditida > Rhabditidae > Caenorhabditis > Caenorhabditis quiockensis. Next base: position 16,215 of record LR548945.1, read on the forward strand.
GGGGCTCAAAGAAGTTCAAATTTTTACATTTTTAAAGGAACATAATCACAGCTAAAATAATATAATAATGGTAAGAAGAGGAAAATCAATAAGTAAGAGGTTCTAGAGATGGTCTAGAATTTAGGTTCAGTTGAGACATGAAACATGGGCGTGGCCTAGCGAAACACGGAGTGGAGCCGCTTGAATTAATCGAAGAAAGCACGGTTTTGATTTGGTCCGAAGAGAGCTGTGCGAACTTGTGGGACAATCTGGAAAATGGACAGGATTATGGTGGGGCATAGTTTTGGGGGCGGAGTTTGAAAATTGATTTTAAAGAATAGTGCGGCTTTCAGTTTTATCAGAAAAGATAGACCGCGGCTCAGTTTTGTGGGCAGGACTTGAAGGAATCTTTAGTTTTCATTCGTACATCCGGACACCGCACACCTTTATGGGCGGGCTTCCAGAACTGACGAATTCTTATCGGAAAAGAAGATTGATTTTTTAAAAGTAATATTGCGGTTCAATTTTATAGGCTCTACTCGAAAAAATTGTCATAAAATTCGTGATTTTTTGCCTACCTATATGTTTACCGCACAGAATTATGGACGGGATTTGATAATATTGATTTATATATTCAAAACACCTCTTTTTTGGGTAAACTCGGTGCTCAGAGATTTTTCAGGGAGTTGATGAATTTTTTTTGTGAACTAGCCAGAACGGATCGATAATCTACTCCCTTCACAGTACACTAGAAAACCTGCATGTCATAATGTTCAAAAGAACTTCAGTAAGCTGTGAAGGTCGTTCAGAGTATACTCGTATACTGTATTGTAAATCCGTTAATCTGACAGATACATTCTTTTATTATTTATTGAAAAAAGAGGTGGGCCTAGCTTTGAATTCATCATTTCATATTAATGAAAGCGTAAAAAACTGACTATAAATACATAGAAAGGTAAATTTTCCGCTAACCATGGGGTTTTCAAAGAAATCTTTTTGAAATCTAACCAACCTGACTAGCGATAAGTTCCAATCTACTCTCCAAAGTTGAAGAAACACGAATTTTTCCACCACGAGCAATCAATTCAACACCACCAGCCGATTCGGATGGCAAGAAATGGGCCTTATCGATTGCGACGCGAGTACGATCTCCCCACTCCTTTTGCAAAGCATCCAAACATTCTGGCAATAGTTGTTCGACTAATTTCACGTCCTTCTCGCGGCATCGGAAGGTCACTTCTTTTTCGAGAAGTTGGAGGAGACCCTGGAAACAAGGGTTTTATTTTGGTAATCACGAGAGTATGACAGAACTTCAACTTTTCTGATTATTGAGCTTATTTAAAGTTTCTTTGTGCTCAAAAACAACCAAATTATGATCAATTTTGTAGATTCTGAGGCAATATTTAAAAAATTGAACGATTTTTTACAAACCCTTTCAAAAACACAACTCACTTGCATGATAAGTCCCTTAAGAATAGCCGGATATCTGGCGGTATCTCCAGAAATTCTGGACAAGTTGTTGCGAGCCTCATCGAGAACCGAGCGGAGGTGATCTTCACGAGCCTACAAAAATATTTCTTTAGTCGAAAACTCAAAAGAAAAAATCAACAAACCTTCAAGCAGCGAAGTCTTCCGGCGTTCAACGAGTTGGAAGCTTGAATTTTACGTTGAAGTTCAACTTGTTTCTCCTTCTTCTCGAAGAATTCCATGATCTTTTGCCGTTGTTGTTGAACGAGACGTCCCTTTTCGATGTTGAATTCTTCTTCGGCTTTGGCGTCGATTTCTTCAGCTTTCTCGTTGGCCTCTTGTTCAATGAACGCCATCATGTGACGCAATTGCTTTTGAACATCATTGTCGCTGATTCCCATGGTTCTCACTGAAACGGAAGTCTTGGTTTTGATGAAAAATGTTTCGTCGAGAGTAAAAATGAAAAGAAGTCCGAGAGAAGTACACGTTACGGATCGTGATAAGACACACGTGAAAAATACTTGCGTGTGCCTTGATTTTTTATTTTCGTTTTTTTTTCTTGGCTTCAAAACTTGCAATTTTCTCACTTTGCCAATCATTTTTCAGTGAAAATATCACAATCAAATTTTCAATTGAGGTGTAGAAAATGTTTTTAATACATTTTTGTTCTCAGTTATTCAAAAATAATTATATGTTTTCCAAAAAACGAAATTTTCACTTTAAGATACATAAATCTGTCATAAACAAATATAAAACCTTTCTAGATAGAAAAAATGCGATTTACATTAAAAAATTCCAGAAAAAACATTGAAAACAACCGGAAAGTACACGATTTCAAAGTATAAATAATGTAAAACTCAATCGGGTAGTTAAAAAAAGTTGATTTTTTGTCGAATCGACGTAACCAAGACCAACAATCAGACTTAGACCCCGGCCAGTTAAACGAATCGGCACAAGACCCGTTTCTCCATAGAGCATGTTTACTGACTTTGTTGGAATTGGAAAGATATTTTTTTTTGTTTTTTTTTTCAAAAGTTCGGGTTTTCCTTGATTTTTGGTTCAGATTAGGATTTTTGCCCTATTTCAAACTTGGTTTTATTTTCCCTATCGATTTTTGACTAGGAGTCACGTTTTTTCGTTGCTAATATTGCGAAATTCTGCATTTTTGATGAATAATTTCTGCATTTCAGATGAGCTCGCTAACTTGGCGCACAATTTGGCGCCGAATAGAGAACCTCGACGTTGAGAAGAAGTTTCGACGAGCATCTTCTCGCCGAAAGGCCGCTGCTGCAGTTTTACTCTTCATATTCGTTATCTACATGTTCTCCTCACGAAAGAGCGCTTCGCCTCAAGACCAAAACAACCTCGGAAAATGTACATTAGAGAAGCTGAAGTTTTATAAAAATGCGATTGATGAATTTGATGTGGGTCTGAATGAGAATTCGATGCGATTCGTTGGCAATGGATTCTTTGGAATTGATCCAAGCGGCGAACTTTTGGTTGGAAAATGGTTGAAAGAAGCCACTGGCCTTTTCCCGGCTTTGGAATTCGAAGTTGAAGGAGCAAGTGTAGAAGAGGAGGAAGCGGTTGTGACGGATTTCCGGAATGGAATTGTGAAGGTGTTGAAATGTTTCCAGATGGAGAATTCAGAGTGTGGATGTGTTACTAGTTCGGTTTTCGCGCATCGGACAAGGAAAGAAGTTTTTGTGCAGGAGGTTTCGATCAGTAATCCAACGGTGAGTGCTCTATTTGAAAATTGAAATAAAAACTTTCAAAAATCAACATTTGAGTCTTTGACTCTCTAAATGTATATATGATTTCCGATGAGAATATCATAAAATCAAGTTTCTTTATCTTTTTCATACTGGATTTCTATTAAAATATTTTGAAATCAATTTTAAAAAAAATTATCTGACAAACATCTCTAAACATAAAACTTTTTCAGTCAGCTGTGATCATTTTCAGACTGAATTTTAAATGATTTTCAACTGCGTCTATAGCCCATTTTTTTTTTCAGAGATCCTCAGTTCGTCTAAATCTCAACAGAAAATCCTCAAATTGGTGGGCTAACTCAAAAATGTAAGTTTTGTGTCCTTTTCCCCTTCTCAATTCATCAACCTCTTTTCAGTGGCGATATAACTACTCATCAAAGACAATTGGGAAATACGTCCTACGTTGTTGTTTGCAGTGATTCGCCTGGAAAAGTTACAGTTTCGCAGAAAAGGTATTATTTGATTGAAAAAAAAAACTATGAATTAAAGATATTTGTAGAGAAGAAACGTTGAAGTTTCATTGTGTTATAACGAATCTGCAAAAACTGGAGGCTGTTCAATTTTTCAAGGAGACCAAGGAGAAATATAATAATTTGAATTTGGAGCATGAACAAACCTGGAAGATGGAGAATTCAGAAGCGACATTTTCGATTCAGACTTCGAAGGCGCCTAATGTATTGAATGGGGATCGTATTAATGCGACGAGGTAGGTTTAGGAGCTGGAATTGGGTGAAAATCTAGAATTCATTTTCAATTTATAATTTTTCAGATATCTACTCCAATCACATCTTGAATCTCACCCTCAACCACCAGCCAAATTGGCTGGAAACTGTTATAATGGCCATTCTACGCTTCTCTATCCATCGCGACTCTGGCAGTCGGAAATCTTTTCCCGCCCAATTTCCCCGTCAAAAGCTACAGTAACACAAATCGTCGAAAACTGGCGGCTAACTTTGGAAAAACAAGGCTGCACCTCTCTCCTCACTCATTCCCAAGGTATAACGCAAGCATTTGTTCAATCTCTCGGAGCAGCCAGTTATAATGAGGGACATTTGGAGCTTGGGCTCAATTCGGATGATTTGCATCGGGAGATGAGGATTGGTGGCATTCCGATTGGTGGTACGGTAGGACGGGTTACGGTCAATGTTCGATTGGATGATGAGAATCGACCGGAGTTTTATGTGAGCTCAACGAATCAGTTATTCGCGTGCGATGGAGGATGTTTGGATCAACCGGTGGTCTTGGGGAAAAGTGAGACGAAGATTCCGGTGAAGGTTACCAAACCGGTTACGAGTTTGTTGTATGTGGCGACGAATCGGAAACATTTGGAACAGTTGAAGTGAGTTTGGGATATTAAAAAAACTTGAAACCTCAAATCGAGACCCCAGGGTTTACGAAACTGAAAATATTTTCTTTAAAAAAATGAAAATTTTAATTAAATATAAATTAAGACCGTCTAGAGCTCATGAAGGTTCAAAACTTTATTTATACAGAAAATAATTTTTTAATGACAAAGAACTTGGCTGTGCTCCATATTTTTCTGCTGGGACTGAAAAAATTCAAGAGTTCTGTGACATATTAGTCAAAATTCAAGCTGTAACACTGCGATCTGTTGATATTGTCATATTATTTTGATCTAAATGTAATTTTTGACCTATTTTGATACCAGAAACGAATTCTACAGCTCAGATAACTTCATACCTTATTATCACTTTTTTTTCTTGAAATTTTTCCTGATCAAAAACGGAAATACAGAAACCTAATGGCATAGATTCAATTCTGGCTAATAGTGTTGAAGAATTGAAAAAATTTTGAAACTTAACCTACAAGTACTGGTTCTCAAAGTGTTCATTGCTCATTGATCAAATATGAAACAAAATCTGACAATCAACAAAAAACTAACTCTCAGATCCGCTATCCACGTGGCAGAAGTTCAATCAGCACCCGCGCATCAAGACGACGTCATTGAATTGCACAAGAACGGCGACACATCATCTGGCAGTCTTCCAACATCGTTCTGGTGCCTTCTGATTCTCACTCTCATCGCTTTCCATCTGATTTTGGCGAAATTATTCTGGAATGAATGGAGGAAGGGTGATATGACACCATATAATCCATACCTAAGAAATCGATATTCACTTAGACCACATTAGATAGACATTTTTGGCCCTTCCCGAACCTTGTAAATATGTAAAACGTGTAATATTTTTTGTCAAAATAAGTATTGTTCCTTTAAAAATGATTTTTACGGTTACCCCATTTTATATGTATTTATTAAACTAATAAACGGTTATAATTTTAAATTTCTCTATTGAAATTTTGTCTGAAATGGCCTGAAAAGCCTTTAAAAATGTTTAACCTTATTTGATTTACTTCTTTTGGGCCAGGATTTGTGTAGTTCTCTTGGATAAGATGTGCATTGCACATTGTGCAAATCTCACTACACTGACGCACTTTGCTCACGTTCGCGCGCGTCCTTTTTGTATACAAGTTTTTTGTTTTATTTTTTGTCATTTATAGTCGAGAAATGTAGAGAAATAACTAATTTTTGACATTTTTCTACGAGACCTTTTTTTTTTTTTTTGAAATCTTTTTTTTCTGTGCATGTTCAGGTCTATTTCATGTATTTTCTGAGATTCTCTAGCATAAACATCAATCTTTGGTTTCAAAATTCATTTTCTTGACCTTGAGAACTTTTCTATTGACAATTTTTTGCAGAAATGGATCCATATCGATGCCCCCATCTTGAAATGAAACAGAGAATAAAGCGCATTCTAGAAACTCGGGCGCTACAAATGCAAAAAGCGCACGACCACGATCAACAAATGCGCAATGAAAGATTGGCGGAGATTCGCCTGTTTCATGAAGAATCGGGCATTGCTCCGAAAAGCACTAAATTGAGGAAAGATGTGCAGTTGGATCCGAAAGAGATACAAAGAAGAGAGTTTACAGCAAAAGTTAAAGCTAGTAACCAAAGAGCACGAGAAGCTCGTCGACAAAGAGAGCGACAAATGAAAACGGTGAATAAGATGCCGCGCCAAGGTGAAAATCAGGCAAACATAGAAGTGCCTTTGGAGAATCTGTTCGATCAATTGGCGATTCGGACAAATGCCGTGAAGCAACCAGACAACGCGTAAAACGAGTGTGCCTTTAAATAATTTTTACGGGTACTTGATAATTTTTACGGTTTCTAGATATATTTAATAAATGTTTTTTAAATACCAAGTTTTATATGCTCAAAATACCCCAGAAAGAAAAATCGTGTAGTTCTCTCGGGAAATGTTGTGCGATGTCCTAAACTTAGAAAAAACTACAAAAATTTCCAGTAGTTCAATAAAAAACCGGCGAATTCGAAGTCTTATTGAATATTTCGGTAAAAAAGCAAATTTGTGAGAGAAATTGATGACAATCTATATTTTTTTTCAAGGTGAATTCAACGCAAAAAACATTTTTGAAAAAATTGAAGTTTCAAATTTGCGTCGTTTTGCAGTAAAATGTAAGATAGCTTTTTTTGTTGTAAATTATGAGCGAAAATTCAATGGGCAATACTCGCTCTATTGATAATCGTAGTTTTTTCACAAGTTTTCATAAAAACGTTTGAAATATGTGAGGAAATATTATGGAACGGTTTTTTCGTTGTTCAAAGCTTGCATTTGCTCTGTACAATTATTAAAAATAAAAAAATGCACTTCAAAAATCTATAAGCCAAGAAAACTGATTCAGAATACACAAAAAAAACGAGGAGCATGTGAGAGATCTGTGTAGTTCTCTCGGACAACTTAACACACGATAACATTCTTCTTAAAACACTCTCGATCACGACCGCAAATTCGCCCCAAAGCGAAACAATTTTCCGTTCATTTTTTTTTTGTCTTTTTGAGGGACACCAACTCTTTTTTTTTTCGCTATCTATCTTTTTTCTCTCGCCACACCCTCCCCACTCCACACACTCTCTCGTCGTTTGTAAATAATATAGGCAAACTCCGGTGCGGCGCGATGAAACATCGGTTGCCCTCCGCCCCAGAAAACGTAAAAACTTGTCATTTGTTATTGTTAACCGTGTTGTTTAACTATTATCAGTGATTTTGGCTGGAATTTGAGGGATTTCGCAAGGTTTTTAGGCTTAGCAAAGAGTGGCGTATTGCGAAATGACCCTATTGATTGGTTTTTGAATTATTCAACATATTGTTCGAGATATTTTTTCCTTGTTCTCTTATTCTTATTCTTCAAAAGAACTACTTGAAAAATCCCAAAAATATTTGTTTTTTTTTCAGCCAGAAATGGATGACACTCGACGCCTCGAACTTGAGCGTAAAAAGCAGCGATTGGCAGAAATGCGATCGCAGCGCCAACGTGCGCAAGAAACTCGAGCACAAGAACTGCTCAAAGTGCCACTGGAGAATGGTGTAAACGGAGCTGCACCAGGTCGTCCAACACTGTCGAATGATGAAGTCAATGAGATTCTGCGAGAAGTTGGGATTCAGGCGAATAACGCGGCCGCCAATGCAAAAGAAGATTTGAATGATAATCATGTGAATCAGGATGGTGAATTCAGAGCGCCGCTGAATCCGCTGGGAAACTCGATGGTTTCGTCGACTGGAGGAGGCATGTCGCATTCGAGGATTTCTTCACTGATGGTTGATTTAGAGATTTCAAATGTTCAAACGATTTCGACGGATAATAAAGAAACTGTGAGTTTTTTTTTCGAATTTCTGACAAAAATTTGCGCATTCATAAAACCACAAAACTTTTGATCTCGTTTTCAGCTGTTAAGAATGAAAAATAGAAAAAAAAAACACTTTTTGTAACTGTAAAACATTTAAAAAAAATTTCAAATAATATCCCAATATTTTTATCAGCTGAATCCTTTTTCTACTTTTAACTTTCAAAATTTTTTAGATTCGCAAGTAAAATCGATCAGAAAATTTGAAAATTGGATGCTTGAATCGAAAATTCGGCAAAAATCACGTAATTTCAGCCAGAAAATGGGTAAATGCTCAATTTTGAAAATTTATTACCTGTTTTTCTAGCTTCTGGATCTTTTGAATGAATTTTAAACTCTGAAAATTCAGTTTCCTGTTAAAAAAAGGAGGACTAGTCCAAATTTTCAGCTGCTCAGCATGAAAAAATTTAAAAAAAAAACATAGTTCGTAGTTGAAGTGCTGGAAAACTTGTTTATGAAAAATAGACCATTTTTTTATCAGTTGAGTCCTCAAAACTTTAAAAAAAAGTTTGATTTTCAAGGAAAAATCGATCAGGATTTTTGAAAATTGGTTGCTTGAGAACGCAATACATATAATTATTGCCGGAAAATGAGTAAAAGCTCAATTGTGAGAAATTCCTACCTGTTTCTCTAGCTTCTGGACCTTTCGGGTCTGTTGTAAACTCTGAAATCTCCGTTTTCTGTTAAAAAAATAATGACTAGTGCAAAGTTTTCTTGTAAGCTTGAAAGTAAACGATAAATTTGTTTGAAGGAAAACGTATCCAATATATACTAAATTTCTAGTTACCTATCCTTCTAAAAACTTCTGAAAACATTAACATAAATAGAGTTTTCATTTGAAAAAAAAACTATTTCAAAGGTTTGAACAACACCTGGTCGATTGGAAAATTGGTTTCAAAACCTTAAAAAACCATAATAAAATAAGCTACCAAGTAGATTATTACAGGTTATCAAAATTATCCATAAAAGCTCATGTTTTGACTTTTCAAAAACCGGTGGCGGTTTTTTTTTGATTTATGAGTAAGTATTTCATAAACTGAAACCTGTAATTTTACCTGAGTTACTCATGCTAAACTAAAATTCCAATCTTTTTGAATTATCTGAAACAACAAAACCTAGGTTCAGTGAACCTAAAACAAAACGAATTTTCAGATCATCTACTCAAAAGGCACTCAAACAGACGACGAACGCATCTCGGTCGGCGAATTCTCGCTAGGAAGTCAAGAATTCGACTACGACGACGATATGATTATGGATCACCATCAGTTCCGTGGACGCGCTCACTCCAACGAGCAAGATTCGCCAATTCCAATCTCCGACGAGATCGCCAAACTGTTGCCAGGATTTCAGGCGAAAAGTGCGCAAACGACGAAGAATGCCGGCGAAAAGACGGATAAGGATTGCGAATCGTCGCCCGAACATCTTGCCAGTCAACAAATTCAACAGATTAGTGAAGAGGAGAAAGTTCGATTAACGTTGGATCCAGACTTTTTGGTAAGCCCTGTTTCACCAAAAAAAAAACCTCAATTTAACTCTCCTAATACTTATAGGATTCATTCTATCGATCAGCGAAAGTCATCCAACGCGCTCTCCACGAAGAATTCGACATCTTCATCAACTACACAAAAGATCCTTACCAAAAATCAGACCAATCCGATGACGTTCTGTACCTGGCCAAAATCTATCAAGACGAGCATTGGACAACGAAACGAATGGTGACCGGTATGGCGTTCTCCGAATTGTATCCCGATTTATTGGCAGTTTCCTATGGAGTGAGTTTCAGGCTGAAATTTTGACTGAAAACGATGATGATTTTTAGGCCTGTGACAGTCCGAATGAGCCACCGGGTGTGATTGTTGTGTGGAATACAAAGTCGAAACGGGCCACATCAGAGTTTATCGTGTATTGTAACTCGGAAATTCATTCAGTCGCATTTGCGCGATTCCATGCTCATTTATTATTGGCAGGTTGTGAATCGGGTCAGATTTGTGTTTGGGACAATCGATTAGCTAGCCGAAAATTGCCTATTAATAGAGTAAGTTTTCAAAATAGAGAAATTACGAAAAATCTATCGTTTCAAAATCAATTTTAAGACAGTTCTGTGTTGGAATTTGTAAAATCTATCATAAAAAATCAGATTAATCAATAAGAACTGAGAAAACCCGTTTTTTGTAGCCTGAAATGAATTTCAATAGTTCTGAGCCACATTTAGAATTAATAACAGCTTTAAAAATAGTTTGTAATCTGAAAAGTACCTAATTTTTTTATTAAATCTATTTTAAAAATCATTCGTTTTAGGTCAAGTTTACAAAGTCAGACTTTCTAAGGTTCTTTGCTAAAGTATTTTGATCCTGTTCCATAAATTAGTTTATAACCAACTTTAAACTGTTTTTGTGTTAAAATTCGTGAAAGCGGTCAGATAGATAATAAAAACTCGTTTTTATGATCTGAAAATATAATTTTAGCAGTTGTAAGCCTTTAATGTATGTAAAACTTGTCTGATATCTTAAAATATTTAATTTTTAAAATTTAATCCATTTTAAGAATAATATTTCATAAATTATACAAATTAACTAGTAAAAACTTGAAACTGATCCTAAAAAATGTCTCGAAATGGTTAAAAATGTTTAAAAAATCTGAACATAGTTTGATATTGATAATCAAGATCTGGCTGGATTTAGTTATATTTCGATTCCACTTTTTTTCTGGCAAAAGTCCCTGATTTTTACTCTTGGGTTTTTTGCTAATTATTATTCATATTGTGTTGAAAAATAGATGAGGTTCACATACTTTTTCATTCAATGCCCTTTATTTTTCCAGAGTCCTCTGACAACCGCCGCCCACACTCAACCAGTATCATGTCTAGCAGTAGTTGGCACCAAAAACGCTCACAATTTCATATCAATTAGTCGAGGCGGTAAAATATGCAGCTGGAATGTCGACAATTTGACACAACCCATTGATGGAAAAGAGTTGTTGACGAAAGACGGCAAAATTGCGTCCGCCTCAAAAATGTCTTTTCCCGTCGGTGAAATGCAGCAATTTGTAGTGGGGACTGATACTGGAGAGATTTTATTGGCGTCGAGAAATGGAGCCGATCCAAATGTTATCAAAGCTGATAATAGTTATAAAGGTGAGCAGGAATTCAAAAAAAAAAAAAAAAATCCAGTTTTTAAACCCCTGAAAAATAATTGTATCCGAAGGATTTGTTTATTCCCAGAAAAATACAAAAAATTGGATTAGAAAACTCAATTTTTTGTAGTTCTAGAAAAGAACATGACTTTGTGATTCACTACTCTCTATTTCTGTGAAAATTGATGTTTCATCTGAAATTGATACACTTTCAGCGAAGAATACGTTTCGGATTAGTCTAGAAATGAATTAAAATATCTGAAATGCGAATAAATATATTGTTTTAAAACATATTAACCTCAATTTGTCTGAAAATGTTCAAAAATACACGAAACATTCGTAGTTAGTTCTTTTTTGAGTACTCAAAATCGATGAAATGTGTCCAAATGTGGAAAAAAGGCCAAGAAATGCTTGAAATTCATGAAATAACCCGAATAACTGAGAAATGTGAAGCAATGTATAACATTCATTTTTTTATTCCAGGTCATTGTGCTCCGATCACCGGTCTCGAATTTCATCGTGCTTCTGGCGTCGTTGACTTCTCCCATCTCTTCATTTCGGCGTCCTTCGATTGGACTATCAAAATCTGGAGCACACGCGACCCAAATCTCAAATTCTCATTTGAATCGCATCCTGATCTGGTGTTAGATTTGGCATGGAGCCCGGTTCATCCATCAGTTTTCGCTTCGATTGATGCTAGTGGAAATGTGAGTTAAAGATATTCCATTTAGCTGCAAAAACAAGCTATTATTCCAGCTTTTCGTTTGGAATCTGAACGAGGATGTCGAGGGACCGGTGACACGAATTCGTCCAACTGTGACCGAAAATGCCGCCGAAATTTTGAACCTGAGCAAGCTTATCTGGTCACCAGATGGTGAGTTTGCGTGTCATGAAAAATGAGAAAAATAAACCTGGTCAAGGCGCCGCCCACAAAATTGTGCCAAACCTATAGGTCACAAACTACCTTTTTGCGGCGTGGTTTTGTGGGCGTGGTTTACAAAAGAATATTCAATGTGATTAATCAGAAGACCTCACCAAACCACGCCCACAAAACTGTGCCAGAACTACAGAACGCTTCCAAGTTTTTTTTTATTTTTCAACAAGAACACGGTCGAAATAAGCTCCACCCACAAAACCGTGCGAGACACACAAAATATTAGAAACCACTATTTGACCGCATGGTTTTTTAGGCGTTGCAAATGAAAACAAATCAGTTATGCCCCTCCCACAAAATCTTATATTTTCTAAAAAAAAATACCGAAAACCTTTTTTGCGGCATGGTTTTATAGGCGTTATTTATTTCAGTTTACATAGAAAAAAACATAGAAAATCTGAAGAATTGTCCTACTTTTATTGAACTTTTGACGAATTCGAACTTTCCATGGTTTTTTAAGCTCAAAATTGTGCCACGGTTGCAACTCCACCCTAAAACCCTGCCAGTTTTTAAAATTCCCTATTTTCAGGCAAACATTTATTCATTGGCGACGCCGATGGACGTGTATTCATGTACGACGTAAAAGAGAGCTTATATGTGCTGAAATCGGAAGAATGGAATCGATTCGCAAGGTAATTTGAGCCATCTGAAATTCCCCGAAATTTTTTGCTATTTGCAGAGTTTTGTCCGATATGAAAGAATCGAACGAAGAAGCCGAGAAATACAATTTTTAAATCAAAACAGGCCACGCCTCTTTTCGGTCACGCCTTCTTTATTATTTTTATTTCCGAACAGCTATCCGCATATTTTTCTTGTGAATATTACGGTATTTTCAAATAATTTGTTTTCGTTCTCTTTCTAAGCTTTTTCTTTTCCCCCTATCTTTTTTTAATTTTATTATAATTATTTATGTATTTATTCGAAAGATGAATTTTCAGATTTCAAAAAGGGCGGGACTTGAGTGAGCCGAGTATTTATTATGCGCGCGTGCGCGAAGAAAAAAATTAATTTGGACATATCACGAACTCGTTTTTCTTCATGGAAGAAGGGGAGAATTTGCATTTTTATTAGATCCAAAGAAAGTTTTCAACTTTCAGCAGATTATCCTAGGATTAGTGCTGACATTTTCGAAATCCTGTTCTCAAAATGAGATTTGTTTGTAATTTTATTAATGCAACGAGAGATTTGTTGAACCGGAAAAGAGTTACTTTTCATTATTAGCAGGCAAGCAAATTTTTTATGTGTTTGATTTGCATTTCCGGATCACATGTTGAGGAAGAAATCTTCATTCCGGAAGTGTGGGGGAATTCTGAGATGACTAGGAGCATCTGGAAGTGATTTTTGATAAAGAGAAAGGCTCTGGGATTTTGGGAGCTGGTAGGGGAAATTTGGTGTGTTTTTCGACAATGGAGAATAGTTCATTTCAGCTGTCTTGGAAAATTAATTGAATTTTTTTCACGGAATTTTCTCTACCCTTTTGTTATCCATGATCATGAGAAATTGGAATGTTTTTCCTTGTTCAGAAAATTTCACGAAATTTTCTGTGTTCACTCGAAAATAAGTGGGAAATCGCAATGTTTTTAGCCTATTCGATCAAAAATCGTGAAGGAAATCACATGGATTATTTCCTCCCCTGTTTAATTTATGTCGAAAATCACACAAAATTTTCCCTACCCTGTTATGTCGAAAATTGCACTGGTGTGCCCCTACTTTCTCAAAGTCTTGTTGAAAAAACCAGGAATTTTTCCTACTTCATCAACATCAGGTTGAGAATCACACCGAATTTTGCCTACTCGTTGTTAATGTGAATCGTGTTGAAAATAACACTGAATTTTCTCTGCTTGCCTGAATTCGTGTTGTAAATCACATCGAATTTCTCCTATCGTGTTGAAAATCACATCGAATAATTCCTACTTCATCGAAATCATGTCCAAAATCACACCAAATTACTCCTACATTCTCCAAATGATGTCGAATACCACATCGAATTCAGCCTACTCGCTCAAAATCGTGTAGAAAATCACACCGAATATTTCCTACTCCCCCGAAACATTGTAGAAAATCACACAAAAATTTGCCTGCTGGTTGAAGTCGTGTAGAAAATCACACCGAATTCTTCCTACTCCCTCAGGATCATGTCGAATATCACACTGAATTATCCCTACTCGGTTTAACTCATGTCGAAAACCACACTGAATTTTCCCTACCCCTCGAAATCGTGTCAAAAAAATCACTGAATTTTTCCTACCCCTCGAAATCGTGTCAAAAAAATCACTGAATTTTCCCTACCCCTCGAAATCGTGTCAAAAAAATCACTGAATTTTTCCTACCCCTCGAAATCGTGTAGAAAATCACACCGAATTCTTCCTACTCCCTCAGGATCATGTCGAATATCACACTGAATTATCCCTACTCGGTTTAACTCGTGTCGAAAACCACACTGAATTTTTCCTACCCCTCGAAATCGTGTCAAAAAAATCACTGAATTTTTCCTACCCCTCGAAATCGTGTCAAAAAAATCACTGAATTTTTCCTACCCCTCGAAATCGTGTCAAAAAAATCACTGAATTTTTCCTACCCCTCGAAATCGTGTAGAAAATCACACCGAATTCTTCCTACTCCCTCAGGATCATGTCGAATATCACACTGAATTATCCCTACTTGGTTTCACTCGTGTCGAAATCCATACCGAACTTTCCCTACCCCTCTAATTCGTGTCAAAAAATCACTGAATTTTCCCTACCCTCTCGAAACCGTGTCAAAAATCGCACTGAACTTTCCCTACTTCTCGACATTCCACCATTTTTTGCTGGTTGTATAATCCACGGAATTTCTCCTACTCCTCCTCCAATTCTAAGAATTAATATATATTTTCTGCAAAGTCCACAAAACTGCGCGGGATTTCTTAGCAGGCTTCCTTTTCTTCCTCTGATTCATCTACAAATCCAATTTCTCTTTGCTCATTCACAAAGAAATGTAATTTCGACGGACTCATCCAAAAAAATGATTGCTTTTTTCCCTAAATTACCCTGGGTTACTGTAGCAACAACTACAACTACAGTACCCCTTCTCCTTCTTAAAACATATATTTTTATTGCTCTTTTTTGCCTAGTAAACATTTTATAATTTCTGAACTTTTCCCCCCCTTCCTTCCTTCTCGTATATCCGAGCCATGTAACAAAGGGGCTCATTTTCGTTTTTTTTCGTTTTTGGGCGGAGCATTCTGGCTCCAAGCTCCGCCCCTTTTTTCTATCTGAAAATCCGCGCATTTAGTTAGAGCTACCTAGTCTTGGAGATATGGATAATTTATTCATTTATTCACAAAAATTTTTTTATGATTTTTTTTTGCATTTTTAGTTTGTTGTTTTTTTTTTTGAGAGATGGCGAAGGTTTGGACCGGAATTGAACCCTTTTTATATAAACTTCCGGATCAAAATTTTGCAAAAATTCGATTTTCAGGTATTGAGACCTGAAAAATCGAATTCCTGTTAAAATTTTGACCCAGGGGGATTCGATCCATTCATCTTGTGCATTCTAATAGACTCGCTAGTCAACCATGGTTCCAGGGTTAAAATTTTGCGAGAAACTAGATTTTTCGGATTTCAGAAAGCGAATTCGGATCTCGAGACTCAAAAATTCAAAATCCTCGTCGAATTTTGACCCTTGGGTGGTTTCGAACCGTTCACCTTATTCTTGATAAACGTTTTGAGATATTTAGTCCCCTTCGTCGTCAGGGAACTGTTTCTGGGCCTGAATTTCTCGAGGAACTCGAATTTCTGCGTTTCGAAATACGTTTCATGATCCTAGACCCGAAAATTCAGAATCCTCACAAAATTCTACCGCGGAGTGGTTTCGAGCCTTAAACTATGTGTTTGATAGTTATCCTCTCCATTTTGGTCCGTCGGTCAAAATTTTACGGAGAAGTCGATTTTCTGGGTCTCGAGACGTGTTTTCGCACTTGTGATCAAGAAATTTGGATTCTCCGTCAAATTTTGACCCAGGGGGAATTCGCATAATTGCTCTTATCAGCCTTAGAGTTCAACAGTCATTTTGGCCACCAGGAAACTATTTCGGGGTTAAAATTTCATGAGGAATCCAAATTTTTAGGTTTCAAATTCTGTTCCAGTATCCCTAACCTAGAAATTCGAAATCCTCATAAAATTCTGACCCAGGGTGGATGTTAACCATCGAATAACCATCCTGAGCCATCCATTCATTTTTGTCACTAGGAACCGGTTCTTGGGTTAAAATTTCACGAGAATCATGAATTTCTAGGAATCGGAGCGCGTTAAATCATTCTAGAGCTAGAAATTCAGAATCCTCGTCAAATTCTATCCCAGAGAAGATTTTAACTATTAACCTTGTATCGGGTAAACGTCCTGATCCATTCATATTTTCAATCAGTAAATTATTTCTGGGTCAGAATTTTCTAAGGAATTCGAATTTCTGGGTCTCAAAATAGATTTCATTATCTCTAACCTAGAAATTCAGAATCCTCGTCAAATTCTGACCTAGGGTGGAATTGATATCTTACTTTTCGCTTGATAAACGCTCTGGGTCATTCATTCATTTTTACCACCAGGAAAATGTTTCTGGGTCAAAATTTCAAACGGAATTCGAATTTCTGGCTTTTAACGCGTGATTCATTTTTTTAAACCTAGAAATTCAGAATCCTCGTTAAATTTTACCCCAAGGTGGAATTGATCCCTTCATCTTTCTCTTGATAAACGTCCTGGGTCATCCATTCATTGTTGTCACCAGGAAACTGTTTCTGGTTCAAAATTTCATGAGCAACTCGAATTTGTGGGACTCAAAGAGCATATTATTATTCTGAACCCAAAAATTCGAAATCTACGTAAAATTCTACCCTTGGGTGGAATTGATATCTACCTTTCGCTTGATAAACGTCCTGGGTCATTCATTAATTTTTGCCACCAGGAAAATGTTTCTGGGTCAAAATTATACGTGGAGTTCGAATTTCTGGCTTTCAACGCAAATTTCTCTATCCCTAACCTAGAAATTCGGAATCCTCATAAAAATTTAACCTATGATGAAACCTAACCCTTGCTCGTTCAACACTCATCCTGATCTATCTCACCTCCAATTTTAACGTGAGAATGAAAATTCAGCGATTTTCAGTTTTTCGCTGACTAACTTTCGACAATTTTCAGCTGTTTTTCCCCAATTTTTCAGGCGCCAAAACATTTTTGAGAAATCAAAAATTGCTCCAATTTTTTGTCGGGTTGTCATTGAAAAGTTCAAAAATCAAAGCCAAAAAAGTTTCCCGCTGCGTTTTTGAGTTTTTTGAGTGAGTGACAGATGGCAAACCAAAGTAAAAAATCCCAAAAGTTTTATTTAGCTCATTTTCTTATGAATATGTCAAAAAAAGCACCGAACTCGGGGAAAAATCGGCAAGCTTGCGACATTCGGCTGTCGCAAGGCTTGCGGTGTTCTTGCGCCAATAGTCGCAAGCTTTGCGACATCTAGCAGCAAAACTACTGCACGGCTTGCGACACCCTTGCGCCAGAAAAAATGTGTCGCAAGTTTGCGACAAACTGCCGCAAGCTTGCGACAAGGAAAACGCCTTGCGACACTCTTGCCGTTTTTTCCCCGAAAATTTCACCTAGTGCGTCACCGCGCGGATTATAGCTACAAAAATGTGCACATTTTTCCAGGAAAACGTGTCGTTCTTTTTTTTTTTTGCCTGCCTAATTAATTATTATTTTGATTATTATGAGAATTATTTTTTTTTTTGCGTCGAGTAGGGATTAGAAAGTGAGGCGATGAAGGAGGCGAAAAAAATTTGCTTTCCGCATAAATTTTTGAGTGGTAGTGAGGGGATGAAAAATGAATGTATTAGTCATGAGAAAAACTCGTGAGTAGTAGCGAGAATTGGGGAAAATCACCGAAAAATATATATTATCAGTTAGCGGGTAGGGGGAAGAAAGTGCAATTTTCGACACGATGCCAAAGAAGTAGGGAAAGATCCGTGTGATTCTCGACATGACTCTGAACGAAGAGGGCAATATTAGTGCAATTTTCTACTCGATGCCGAGCGAGTAGGGCAAATTAGGTGTGAATTCCGACATGGCCTACAATAATTGCGAGTAGGGAAAATATAGTGGTATATTCGACCCGATTTTGAGCGAGTAGGTAGAATTTGGTATTATTTTCGACCATAGTTCGATGGAGTACGAAAAATATGGTGCTATTTTCAACTTGGTTTATAGCGAGTAGGAATAATTCTGTGTGATTCTCGACACGAATATGAACCAGAAGGGAAGCATCAGTGTGATTTCCGACATTACCTATGTTATCAACTAGTAGGAAAAATTTGGTGTAATTTTCAACAATAAATCGAACGAGTAGGGAAAGTTCTGTAAGATTTCCTTATTTTGAGGAAGTAGGGAAAATTCGGTGTCATTTTGAACAAGATTCAGAGGAAGTAGGATAAATTCCGTGTGATTTTCGACATGGCCTAATTGCGAGTAGGAAGAATATAGTGTTATATTCAATCCGATTTTTATCAAGTAGGTAGAATTTGGTATTATTTTCGACCATAGTTCAATGGAGTAGGAAAAATTCGGTGAACAACTCGACAAGGTTTTCGGGCGAGTAGGGAAACTTAGTTGTGATTTTCAACACGATTCCCAACGAGTAGGAAAAATTCGGTGTGATTTTCGACAATACTTTGAACGAGTAGGAAAACATCCGTGTGATTTTCGCAACGGTTCGCAGAAAGTAGTATAAATCCCGTGTGATTCTCGACACGAATATGAACGAGTAGGGAATGATCCGTGTGATTTGCCACATTATTTTAAGGGAGTAGGGCGAATTGGGTGTGATTTTCGTCACGATTCCCAGGAAGAATTCGGTGGGATTTTCGACAGCTAACTGAGCGAGTAGGAAAACACCCATGTGATTCTTGACACGGTTTCGGATGAATAGGAAAAATTTAAAAAAGAAAATGAACAGAATTTTGGCTGAGTGTCAAAAATCGCACCGAATTCTACCTAACCAGAAAATAAGCACATTAAAACTTTAAAAATTAGCAAAATCCGCCTAGTAGGAAAACTTCCGTGCATTTCTCGTCCCGCCACGTGTTTCCTTTCTCTCTAACCGTCTGCGTCTCTCCATTTTCCCCCATCTATCCTCATTTTTTTCAGCCGCAACACCAAAAACCACAGAAAACCATGCAAATGCCATCAACCACCGTACTTTTGTTGATTTTCGCGCTCATTTTTGGTCTTGCCACGTGTCAAATGACATTCACAGATCAATGGAGTAAAAAAAGAGCTCTAATGGACAAGTGAGTCACTCAAAAATTCATGTTTTCGAAAATAAAAATGAGAAAAATTGTTTGTTTTGGAACTTTATGAATAGAAACTAATTGAAAGAAGGAAAAACATATTTTCACTTCAATTCAGGAAAAAATAAATATTTTTCAGGATGTCGCAGAGTGAATCAGCCCCATCCGGCGGAGCAACATGCCCTTCTGAGCACATTTCGGAAATTTTCCAACAGTTGGAACGACTTCAACACGTTCAAACAAAACTTTTGGATCTTTTAACCTCGTGCTATTCTAAGCAATAATAATAATAAGAAAGTAATAATATGTTTTTTCTTCTTTTCATCCATTTTTCTCTTAGAATAAACCTCCAAACTTGTTGTTGTACCGGGGAGACGAAAAGCCAGCCAGCCAACAAGGACACGTGTACTTTGCCTAACAATTACGGATATTTACTGTCTTTTGATTTTCTTTTTGTTGTTGTTGAAAGTGAAAGGAATGCACTCTTGAGTAGAAGGGGAAAAGAAGTGGTGGCCTAGGAGAATGTGTCGGACTCTAGGCCGTGGGGAGAGTGTGCGCTCCATTGTGATGATATTTTCATTTTTTGTTTTTTTTTTACAAAGTTTTAGGGCAAAAAATTAGGATTCATGGCTGTTCGGTGAAAAAAGTAAGCTGATAAGGTAATTTTCAAAAAAAAAATAGTGTATTTGAGGTAAATTTCGTGTTTTTTGATTATTTTTTCAAGCAAAAACAGTGAAACCGAAAAAAACCAGGAGGAAACAGGTGTAAAGTGAAATTTTCAGTACAAATATATAAAACTTTGTCGAAATTCCTATTTTTGAAGTAAAATTGTAACTCAAGTCGAGTTTCAACATAATTTTCACTCGAAAATGCTTATTTTTTAATAGAGTTTTCTTGGGAGTTCAAAACTAATCCGGACTTTCGAATATAGTCAAAAATAGATGTTCCAGGGTTTTTTTGCGTTTCAAAGATCTATTTTGGAGTATTCAATTTTAGGTAAAATTTGGGGAGCCCCAGAAATAGGTGGAAGTCTTTGCTACTAAACTTTCTCTTGTTCTTTAAAAAAATTTTCGAGGCAAATCTATGAAAAATTGGTCGAAGTTCTAATTTTCGAAGTAAAATTCTGGTAAAAATCCGTTTAACTAGTATTTCAACAAAGTTTTCACTCGAAAATTCAGAATTTCAAACTTTTTGGCTTCGAAACTCCTTATTTCATTCACAAAAAATTGGAAGTTCAACACTAATCCGAATTTTCAAATATATTCAAAAATAGATTTTCTAGGGTTTCTTTACGTATCAAAAGTCTATTTTAGACTCAATTTCGAAGTGCGAAGCTCAATAATGTGATTTGTATCCATAAAGTTACTTGAAAAATCGATATTAGAGAATTGCTACAGGCAAATAAATGAAAGTCACACCCAAAAATGCACAATGTGCAACTCATTCCTCCAATTTACCTCATTAGTTATCTTTTTTTGAGCCTACGAGGTGTGTGCTTTTTTTTTTTATTATTTTGTATATTTATGTGCATATTGGTGCAATTCTAACTCATAAATTCATTAATTTTCTCGAATTTCTGTTTTTTCCAGCTTTGTAGACCTTCAAATCCCTATAAATATCATTTTAAACCTGGGTTTTTCTTTGAAAAACGATAAATTTTCAAACTCCCTCTTTTTATCGTGTAAAAAATACACCCACACACGCTATTTTACGCGCAATTCTTTTCAATCAATACAATTCTTTTTATTTTCATTTTCCGGTTCTTATTCGCTAAACAATCGATTGTTCCAGATGGATTTTCAAGAAATGATGTCGGCGGCGTCGAAAAACGCCAAAAAGGCGAATAAGGAGATGTCGCGCATCGAAAATGAGGTGAAAGACGAGAAATCGGAGCGACAACGGCAATTGGAAGCGGAAAGACGGTTGCGGATAGAGATGCAGCGACGAAAAGCCGAGAAATTACAAGAAAGTCAACGGCGGAAAGAGGAGGAGCGGAAAAAAGCGTTCACGATTCCGAAAAAGGATGGAGGAGTTGATCAGAGTGCAGTCAAAGGTGAGTATTTTTGAATTTTGTGATTATTATGAGAATTTCGCAATCACCCCTGGAAAATCAAGTGAATCTTTAATTTTTCTCGTTGAAAAATGTCACTTGAATAAATTTTTAACATTCAAAAATCAATTTTTAAAGTGAAAAACGTTACAAAAAAGTATTTTTTAAGTTAAAAAATTGTTTAAAAAATAGATATCTCGTTAGAAATAGTGTGACAGCAAGAATTATCTATCTGGCGGACGATTTTTAATTTTTATTCATTCTTAGCCATTAAAATATAGAGGATTTGGTAATTTTTTCACAAAATAACCTGTTTTTAGGTCACGTTCAAAACTAAAAAGAAAGATCCGTTCCATAGAATTTCGTGTGAGAGTGAGAAATATTCAAATTTCTGTATTTTTGATTCAAAAAATTTGAAATTCGAAAGATTTCAAGCAGAGGAAATCACAATTTTTCTAATTTTACCCACTAAATATCTAAAAAACTACATTTCTAAAAAAACAGTATTGAAAATTAGTTTAGATTTGTCTGAAAGACTCAATTTTCAGCTAAAAGAAATAGATTTCTAGATTTTTAACGCGAAAAAGTCGTTTGAGGTTTTGGAATGATTTAAAATTTAAAATGTTAAATGTTGAATGAAAATTGTTAACAAAGTATCGCCATATCTGAAATTCACATTTGTTCTTTAAAAAAATCAAATTTATACTCTCATTTTTCAGCCTACTACGAGAAACAACAGCGAGAAAAAGAGGAAAAAGCAAAAAAAGCCGAAAAAGACAAAGAACAACTGATGAAGCTTCGAATGCAGGCAAATGGTGGAAAAGCGACGAAGAAAATCGGAAAACATTTCGGATTGGATCCTGTCGAGTTGCAAATCCGGTTCGGTGGTAATAATGAGCACGTCGAAACATTGCAAAAACGAAAAGTTCGCGAAGATGAGGAGGCGGATTTTGAGAAGGAGAAATTCCAGAGTGGAGTGTATAGAGCGCTTCAGATGAAGAAGAAAGCAGAGGAGAAGGTGAGCGATTTTTTTTGAGTTGAAAAAAGCTGAAAATTTGAGATCGAATTTGACTATTAAGCCGTTAACATTAGTTCAAAAACGGAATTTTTCCAGATTTTCAGCCTCAGGGCCAAAAAATATTGAATTTGAGTCTTTGAACTCAGAAATTTGGGATTAAAAAATTCTGGAACAGCGATGTCTGAAAAATTTAACTTCTAAAACTGAAACTTAAGTATTTTCAGCACCTAGAAGCTGAAATTTTGAAATAATATCAAGTGTTCCACTTTTAAACCTGAAAATGAGCCAGAAAATCAGATGTGAAATGTCTCGGAAGCTTATAATCTGACATTTTTTAGTCTATTTTCAGTTTTGAGCTTGAAAATACGGAAAATTAAGCGAAAATGTTACATAAACTACATTTCAGCGTTCATTTCTAAAGTTTTAAACTTACAAATCTGAAAACTTTATCTTTTGAGCTTAAAACGGTCAATATTGATTTAAAAATGTTTTTTTTTAATTCGAAAAGTTGATCCCCAAAGCTAGAAAATTCACCAAAACCACATTTTTCCAGCTCCGAAACACTGTCAAAGGTCCGCATCGTGTTTCAACCAGCAAATCGAACTCCCTCGCCGGACTTTGTTCTCGTCATAAATCCAGTCGAGACACATTTTCACCGCCAAAAGATGGAAAAAAGGGCGAACAGGAGAAGAAAGAGGAGAAACCAGTGAAGAAGAAAATTCAAGCAGCACCTCCAGTTGATTTTAAGTGAGTTTTTCTTAAAATTTAACAGCTTAAAGGGGGGGGGACACCAAAAATTAAGTTGTGTTCAAATCAAAGAGTACCACCGATATAGTAAAACCACCAAGGGAATTTTCACCGAAAAGCCTAGTATTCGAGAAAATTGGATTTCAAATTTTTTTTTGAACGTATAGCTATACGTGGATTTAAAAAATGCGGAATGACGAATTTCTCAAATACTAGGCTTTATGGTGAAAATTCCTCTGGTGGTTATACTATATCGATAATGCTCTTTCTTTTAAGCACAACGAAATGGGTCGAAGCTGCACCAAAACAAAATGGTGGAGCTGCACTAAAAATAACTTCAAGGGGGGAGGTGCACCAGAAATTTAATTGTGTTCAAAAGAAAGAGCACTATCGATATAGTATAACCACCAGAGGAATTTTTACCATAAAGCCTAGTATTTGAGAAATTCGTCATTCCGCATGTTTTAAATCCACGTTTAGCTATACGTTCCAAAAAAATTTGAAATCCAATTTTCTCGAATACTAGGCTTTTCGGTGAAAATTCCCTTGGTGGTTTTACTATATCGGTGGTACTCTTTGATTTGAACACAACTTAATTTTATTGTTACTCCCCCCCTTTAATCTCTAATTTTGCAATTTTGTTCAGAAGTCTTATGGCTGCCGCGTCGAGTATCTCGCAAGGAAAATCAGTGAAGTTGGACAAATTGGAAGCGCCTCGGTCAAGACCACCTCCACCCCAGCCGACGATTTCGAAAAAACCCGAAAAACCTGTCAAAATCCCGATGAAAGTTGAGAAGAAACCGGAGAAGAAACCGGCGGAAGTTGTGAAGCGGAAAAAAGCGCCGACGCCCGAACCACCTGCGGCAAATTTGCCGCCTTTCAATCCGAATAAGAAGTATTTGCCGGGTGATATTCGTTATAAAATGCAGTTGCAACATTTGGGAGCCGGAGGTGGATCGTCGTCGTCGTCGTCGACGGCGCAGCAATCGAATAATTCGAATGCGATGCCTTCTTCTTCTTCTTCTTCGTTTTCTTCATCGTCGAATTTAAGCAGTGAGTGATTTTTTTGAGCAAGAACTCTGAATTTAAGGCAAAATTGAACAATTGAACCTTGATTTCTAGCAAGAAAATGTACGTTTCAAGTTTTATCGTAGAAAAAATTGATTTTTTGTGCTAAAGTTGACTTATAAGTGGATGTGGTGCATTTTTTCAAAGAAAATCTGTATTTGAAGCCGAAAATTCGTAGTTTTTTATTAAATTCAGGGTTTCACCACCGAAATAAAATTTTTAAACATCAATTTTTGGCTCAAATTGAATTTTAAGAAAGTTTTAGCAGTAAAATGCAAAAAAGTTGTTTTCAGCAAAAAAAAACTCAAAGCGATTTAGAGATATTTTCAGGCTCAAGCTTAGAGATTAAAAAAATCCACAAATTAATTCGAAAATATAATGTTTGACGCCAAAGTTTGTGGCTCCACACCTTTTTGAATCCATACGTAAAAAGGTCTTTCATTGGCAAACTGAAATTAGAACCCCTCCGACCCGAAAAATCCCAAAGAATCGGAACCGATCCCCTCGAAACGAGTTTTTTTTTTGTTGAAAAATGTTACATTTGAGATAAAATGGTGCCGAAAAATAGGTTCTAGACTACTTTGAACGCTGACATGAAAACTCTTGTTAAACCAATTTTCAAGTAATAACCTGTGGTGAATCAGATTTTCTTGTTCATGGCTCCTTTTTATGTCTGTCCAATTAACTAATTGGCTGATTTTCAAACGTTAGAACCCCTACCACCCAAAAAATCCAGAAAAGTTAGAACCCCTACAAAGCGCCAGGTGGCGCCACTTTTTATGTATTTTTGAATCCCCCGCATAGTTATCCTTATCATTATTCTGTTTTTTTTCCAGAAGATCGTCGTGAAATCGAGAGACAACGTGAAAAAGAGCGTGAACGCATCAAAAAACTGAAAAGAGAACGGCAAGAACGAGAGGATCGAGAGATGGAAAGAGATGCGAAAATTCGAAAAATTGCGCACAAAAGTTCGGGCTCAAGACGAGAAGCCGAGCTGCGCGAACAACAAATGCGCGAGAAATACAAGAGCAACAAAAAATCGTCGAGTTTTTGCCGCGGAGCCGATGATTATAGTGACGATGATCAGGAGGAGGTGAGCATTTTTTTGTTTTGTTTTTGAAAATCGGAAAAATTGTTTTATCATATCGGAAATCATGAGAAATGGATTGTTGTGTAGATGATAAGAGTGTTTGCTTTGAGGCACAGAAATTTTGAACTCTGCGTCTTACTGTGTTTCCGGCCAGGAGTACTGTAGTTTAGATTTTGCGGCCTAGTTTTTTAAATTCAGGCACGAAGATAGTGGATATGAAAAAATTGGCGGCCACAAAACCAAAACAATTGAAAAATTCGAGTTCAAAATTTTTTACATGAGTTTATAATTTTTTAAATTATTATATTTTGGCGCGAAAACATTCAATACAAAATTTTTGGTAAAAATTATGAATTTTCATGTTTTGAAAGCGTTTTTTTTTATTTGACACGTAATTTTTGAGTTTTTCGGATCTTTAACACAAATTTTGAGTATTTAAAGGCGAATTTTTCTAGATTTTGAACCAAGATTCTCGAAATTCAGATAATCGATGATGAAATTTCAATTCTCTAAACAAACAATATTTATTCTCAATTTTGGGAAGGATTTTTGAAATTTTAAAGGAACATACAGTAATTCAATATTTCAATCGTTCCAGGACCGCTCCGATGAAGAATACGACAGTGATTTGGACGATTTCATCGATGATACCGAATGCGACATGGACGGTCTATCTCGCAAAGAACTCGAAGAAACCCTCCGAATGGTCAATCGAAAATACGACAAGAAAAAATGGTCTCAACGCGAAAAACAAATTTCGGAGCGCGACATGCACAGCGACTATCGACGCGTTCAATCCGAGGAGAATTTCTCGAAAAGAGCCGGATTTATGGAAGATTTACGGGAAGCGACTAAGGGTAGAAGTGTTAAGTTGTGATTATTTTGTGTCTTTTTGAGCTTATGTGCCTGTTGTAGTCATGTACCTTTGAATTGTAACAGGTACGGTATCCATTTTTGTGTGATTTACAGTACCCTTTTCTAGCATATCTTTTTTTCTATTTATTCGTGTGTTTGTTTGTATTTATGTGTATCCCATTTTTTTGAAGTCAATATAGAATTTTAAATTTTATCAATTGTTTTTTTTTTGGTTTGCTGGGGTCAAAGTACAGTAGGAACTGTCATATATTTAATAACTGGAGTGCTGAAATTGGGGGGAGTTACAGATTATTTTTCGGAGTGGATTGAGATGGTTCTCGACGCGGAGACTGAAAAAAGGTAAAAAAAAGGGTTTGGGGTACTACAGGGAAGGTTTCGCTCCGGGACATCGGGGTTAATTATGAAAATTACCGCCAAAATTCAAAAATTTGACTTCAAATTCCAGGGTTTGAAATTTTAACACCGAAAGTTCTAAAATTTTGCTCAAAAATTGAAACTTCAAAACTTGAAAATTCAAAAATCTTCAATTTCTCTGAAATTTTGAAATTCGGACACCCAAAATTCGAATTTCAAACATTTCGCGCTCAAAATTGAAAATTAGAATTTTTTTTTTCGAAATTTCTATATTTTGCCTTCAAACTTCAATATTTCAAAATTTTGATCATAAAAATGAAAATTTTTCCCGAAAAATTGAAACTTTAAATTTTGAAATTTCAAAAACTGACTAAAAAAATTTAATTTTTTAATATAATCAGTCGAAAATTTCGAAATTTCCTCAAAAAAAAATTGAAAAATTTAATTTGAAATTTTAAAAATCCAAACTATTTCTATAAAATTTTGAAAAATTTGAAATTTGTAAAATTTTCCTATTGAAACTTTCAAAATTCAAATTTCAAAAATTTCGCGCTAAAAATTGAGAATTTCAAACATTTTCCTTTAAAAAATTTGAAATTTCATCTCTGAATGCAAAGTTTCTAATAAATTATGATAAAAGTTTCGAAATTACCAGCAAAAATTTAAAATTCTAAAAATTATTTTCGAAATTTCTATATTTTGACTTCAAACTTCAATATTTTCAAATATTGATCACAAAAAATGAAAATTTTCCCCGAAAAATTGATACTTCAAATTGTGAAATTTCAAAAACGCTTCAATTAATCACTAAATTTTGAGATTTCCTCAAAAAAATATTGCTCAAAAAAAATTTTTTCCTCAAAATTCCTCAAAAAAATTTAAAAAAAAACTCAATTTCGAACATTTAATGTCAAAATTTTCCTATTGAAACTTCATTTTTCCCATCCGAAAGCTCAAAAAATCTAATATCAAAAATCAATTTTTTTTGTGCCCCATAAATTTCCCAAAAAAACCCTTTTAGTGTCAATAATCTTTTAATTCTCTTTCTGATAAGTGAAACCCTTCTTATAAGTTCACTTATCAGCTGGAAAATGTGCATTTTTTTTTTTTGAAAAAAATGTTTGTTTTCAGCTCAAAAATTATATATTTTGTGCTCTAAAAATAACAGCTGTCGCCAATCAAAAATTTCCAAGGTCACTTTTTAGTTGCACAAAGTGCAGGCTGCTATACAATTTTTTTTTCAAAAAAAACATTTTTTTCAATTTTTTTCCCGCCAAGAGAAAAAAACGTCACCATTTTCATTTCTAGTTTTTTTTGGGTGCTTGAGACGCAGAGAAAAACAGCGAGAGAGAGAGAGACGCAGAGAGAAACTCAAAAGCTCGACGAGAGGTCTCATTTTTCGTGTCTAGGCGAAAATTTTCGCTTTTCCCCATTTTCCGTTTGTTTTTTTTCGACTAAAAGTCCAGTTTTAGGGGAGTTTTTGCCGACGCCAATGGTGGCTGAGGAACCGATTTGGTGTGATGGTGCGTTGTTGCATGCGGTGCAGCTATCTGGCCTTTTTCCCGACTGCAAGACGTTTGTCGATATGCCGTTGAAGTATGAGGCTGGTTAGTTTTTGTTTTTTTTGGGCGGGGATTATCGATTTTTCGTGGCCAAATTGGATTTTTATCGATTTTTCCATGTGATTCTGGTCTGAAGGAGTCTAAACACGACATAGTTTACTTGGGAGCGAAAACTTGTGACAATTTTTTTTTGAGGCACGGTTTCATGGGCGGAGTCTGAATTTTTTGGATTAGAAATTAGGATTATTGATTTTGTCAGGTTATTCTCATCAAAATGAGTATGAACATGACTTAGTTCAATCGGAGAAAAAAGTCGTGACGGACTCGTGATAAACACCACTTCTTCCCAGTTTAGCCACGATATTATGGGCGGAGTCAACATTTTTCGATTAGAAATTAGAATTATTGATTTTTCCATGTAATTCTGGTCTAAATGAGTATAAACATGACCTAATTTAAATTATTCTTGAGATCAAAGTCCACGCCGCATAGATTTATGGGCGGAGTCTATCGATTTTTCATAAAAAGAACTGGATTTTTATCGATTTAACCATGTAATTCTGGTTTGAATGAGTCTAAACATGACACATTTTATTCTTTTTAGAAAAATTTTATCGATTCAAAGCTTCATACCCCTACGACCATACCGCACAGATTTGTGGGCGGGGCATAGGAATTTTTAGCGCCAAAACTAAGTTATTAATTCTCTTGGCTTATTCTGGTTAGAATGTATATAAATATGCCACGAATTAAAAAAAAATATTTAGAAAAGACTGTGCCAGGCTTGCTATAGGCCACGCCCCTTTTATCTCCTGCTACTCTCCTGAGATTAGGCTCCGCCCCTTTCTGCAATTTGCGGCACGTTATTTCAAACCCATTAAAATCACTTTTTCTCCCATTGAAAATATTCGAAATTTCACGCTGATCTCGAATTTCTCATTATTTTTTTCATTTTATGAAGTTCTAGGAATCTTACGTGCCAAAATCCAGAGGGTCCAAAAAAAACAAGAAAAAATAAATTGTTTTTCGTTTTTCGCCCGTTCTTTGGACACTCACGAGCGAATCATGTGAACGAGAGAAAAGAGAGCTTGTTTTGTGTGCTCACATGTGCTCGGGTGATTGAAGTGCGCGACTTCGTAGCTCTTTTCCTAAGAGCCGCGCAAAGATCCTGTCAAGCCACGCCCCCTTTTTTGTTCCAGACATCATCTTGGCGAAATGGACGAAACTTCAAACGAATTCGGGTCAAAAGATTAGCAATGATGTTTTAGCCAAATTTTTGCGGGAAAATTTCGATGAACCTGAGGGAGAGTTGGATGAGACGGTGGCGCCCGACGATTGGAACAGTTCGGTGGATCAATTTCACAATATTGTGGATCAGGATTATTGGAGGATGGCATGTGCGCTTCATCGCAAATGGCCAACGCTTTATAGAAAGGTGGGTAGGGGAAGGACGAGGGGTACTGTAGGAATACTGTAGGCCTTGGGATATGGTAGAGGTGCTTTGGGGTACTATAGGGGGTGACATGAGATACTATCGGGAGGTTTTTGAGTACTGTAGATAGGATTAGGGGTACTGTAGAGATGACCAGGGGTAGTTTAGGGGGAAGCTTGGATACGATAGGAATGATATGAGGTGTGGGGGTGACATGGGGATACTGTAGGAATACCTTTTGGTACTGTGAGATGATTGGGTAATACTTTAGGAGGTTCTACCTTGGGTACCGTATGACTTGGGTACTGTAGATAGGGTTGAAGTATTTAAAAGATTTTTAGGGATAATAAACAGAGCCCTTATTTTTTAGGGCTAAATCCTATCTTCCATGTACAAACCCTTGATTTTAGGTCGAAAATTACTGTTTTTAAGCTCAAAAGCACTTTTTAAGGTCCAAATCCTAGAATTTTGGGCTCAAATCGCTTATTTTTAAGCCCGAGTCCCCATTTTGAACCTCAAAATCCTGTTTTCAGACCTAAATGAGATCCAAATCCTCTGAACCTAACCTCAAAAATCCCATTTTCAAATCTAAATCTTCCATTTTTTTACCCAGAACCTCATTTTTTGGTCAAAATCCCCTATCTAAGATCTAATTTGCTTCCAGATCTCGAACAAGGTGCTCATAAACCCGGCCAAATACTCCATTCTTCCCGTTCCCCATCCATTTGTCGTTCCCGGTGGTCGATTCCGTGAAATGTACTATTGGGACTCGTTCTTCACCATCAAAGGGCTCATCGTCTCCGGCATGTTGGACACGGTTCGCGGCATGATTGAGAATATGATGTATTTGATTGAGAAATTCGGTTTCGTCCCGAATGGAACTCGAGTATACTATTTGAACAGGTCACAACCGCCGTTGGCCACGTGGTGTGTTTGGGCGTATTTTGAGGCGACTAGGAATCGAGATTTGTTGGCCAAATGGTTGCCGACGCTTAGGAAAGAGGTGAGAAAAAAAAACTGTGCGGCAAAATTGCTGAAAGAGGCGGGGTCTATACTTGGACTTTTGGTTTTAGAGGAAACTTTGGAATTTAAGAAAAAAACTGTGCGGCAAAATTGCAGAAAGAGGCGGGGTCTATACTTGGACTTTTGGTTTTAGAGGAAACTTTGGAATTTAAGAAAAAAACTGTGCGGCAAAATTGCAGAAAGAGGGCGGGGTCTATACTTGGACTTTGTTTTGCAAAAAAAAGTCCGATAAATTGAATTTTTAAATTACAATGAACCGTACTTCAAAAAGTTAAAGTCTATAATTTGATTTATAAAAAAACTGTGCGGCAAAATTGCAGAAAGAGGCGGGGTCTATACTTGGATTTTTGGTTTTAGAGGAAACTTTGGAATTTAAGAAAAAAACTGTGCGGCAAAATTGCAGAAAGAGGCGGGGTCTATACTTGGACTTTTGGTTTTAGAGGAAACTTTGGAATTTAAGAAAAAAACTGTGCGGCAAAATTGCAGAAAGAGGGCGGGGTCTATACTTGGACTTTGTTTTGCAAAAAAAAAGTCCGATAAATTGAATTTTTAAATTACAATGAACCGTACTTCAAAAAGTTAAAGTCTATAATTTGATTTATAAAAAAACTGTGCGGCAAAATTGCAGAAAGAGGCGGGGTCTATACTTGGACTTTGTTTTGCAAAAAAAAGTCCGATAAATTGAATTTTTAAATTACAATGAACCGTACTTCAAATAGTTGAAGTCTATAATTTGATTTTTAAAAAAATGTGCGGCGGAGTTGCGAAAAAGGGCGGGGCCTAATTTCTAGGTCCTGAATCAATAAGAAAATGCGCCGCAATTTGCAGATTGAAAAAAAGAGACGTGGCTTATTATTCAGAGCTCAATACTGAAAAAAATCATGCCGCAGATTTTCTGAAATGGGCGTGGCCTGTTCTAACAACTAGAAATTAATATTTAAAAAAAACTGTGCCGCACACTTGCAAGAAGATGCGTGCGGCAGACTTACTGAAAAAGGGCGTGGCTTCTCATTTGGAGCATAATTAAATCAAAAAATGTGCCGCACACTTGCAAAAATGGGCGTGGGCGAGTATTTCTAACTTCAAGTTGAGAAAAAACCGTGCGGCAGAGTTGCAAGAAGGGGCGTGGCCTGTTCTAACAACTAGAAATTAATTTTTTAAAAACTGTGCCGCAGAATTGCAAAAAAAAAGAGTGGCCTAGTATAAAGAAACCCAATTTAAAAATAGCATGCCGCAGACCTGCAAAAATGGGCGTGGCCTAATATTTTCATCCTCAAGTTGATTTTAAAAATTGTGCCGCAGAATTGCAAAAATGGGCGTGGCTTATCGTCTCCAACCTTCCAACCAGAAAATATGTCTCAATTTGCTCACATTCAAAAAAAGTATGCCCTAAAAATGCAAAAAGGGGCGTGGCTTATCGTCTTCAGCATAGTTCTATCCAAAAAAAAAATTATGCCCTAAAATTGCAAAAAAATGGGCGTAGCCCAATTTCTTCACTCAAAATTTGATTTTCAAAAAACCGTGCCGCAGAATTGCAATTTCTCTTGAATTCAAGCCACGCCCACGAAACCATGCCAATCTCTTTTTTTTTTTTGCAGCTTGACTTCTTCAAAACGAAAAAATCGATAAAATTGCCCAACTGGTCGGGTTCCCTCTATCGCTACACGGTCTCCACAGACCGCCCGCGACCCGAAAGTTATCGAGAAGACATGGAATGCGCCGAGCACCTGGAAGAGCTCGAGCAAAAATATGAGCTCTGGGGCGATTTGGCAGCGGCCGCCGAAAGTGGACGAGACTTCTCCAGTCGATGGTTCGCTATTCATGGACCATATGCCGGGAAACTGGAGGGTACCCGAACTTCCCAAATCATTCCCGTTGAGCTGAATTCGATCATTGCCGGGAATATTGAGTTGATGGGAAGAATGTATGCGGAAATTGATGATGAAAATGGAAGAAAGTGGGCGGAGTTTGAGAGTCGAGAAATTAACGAGATGATTTATCGATTATTGTGGAATGAAGGTATTACTTTAAAAAAATTTTTTTTTTTTTTTTTTTTTTTTTTTTTAAAAAAAATATCCAAAAAATTAATAATATTTTTATTCAAAAAAATTTCTTCAATATTTTCAAAAATTGTCACACCAAAACTTAAATTTAAAATTTTTGCTTATTTTTTTTATGAAAAACTAAAAAAAATTTTGAAAAAATTCTACATCATTTCTGAAAAAGCGAACTTTTTGCACTAAAATTTTAAATTTAAATTTTTTTTTCAAAATATTCAGACTTTTCCAAAAAATATGGAATTCAGAAATTTTGCACGACCTTTTCAAATGTCCAAAGTTTTAGCGCCAAAATTTTAAAATTCAAAAAGTTTGACGCTGAAAATCGAGTTCGAAATTTTTTTTAATGAGAAATTTTAAATTAAAAAAAATCGATTTACAGCGAAAATGTTGAAATTTCAAAAAAAAGACTCTAAAAATTGAAGTTTTGAAAATTCGCGCCAAAATTCTCTTTGCAGAACACGGAATCTGGTTCGACTTTGATCTTGCCTCCTCCACCCAAATCCACACCTTCAACGACACCAACTTCTTCCCAATGTACACCAATTCCACTCACCCCGGTTTTCGCCCCGAAACCGCCCGTCACTACCTCGAATCATCGGGAGCCCTCGAGTTCCCGGGCGGGGTTCCCAGTTCCCTAGTAAATTCCGGGGAGCAGTGGGACTTTCCGAACTCGTGGGCACCCACTAGTTGGGTATTGATTGAGGGATTTAGGAAATGTGGAGAGGAGGATCTGGCGGAGGAGATTGCCGATAAATGGATCACCAAGAATTATAACATGTGGAATAGTAGTGGAGGGAGAATGTTCGAGAAGGTGAGTGGAGGGGGGGGGGGAGGGANGCCGCACCCGTCTGTGTGTGGTTTCATACACGCGACACCCGTCTGTTTGTGTGTATTTTCAGGCGGGCGTGTACGGGTGTGGGCGTGTGCGGACGTGTATGGCGGGTGCCGGGTGTGGCGGGTGCCGGGTGTGACGGGTGCCGGGTGTGGCGGGTGTCAAACAGAAAGAGGAGGACGGGTCACCCGTCGCACCCGTTTTACAACCCTAGTCTGGAGAGGTCTGAAGGGTTCTAGAGGAGGTCTAGAGGGGACCTAGAGGGGGCCTAGAAGAGGTCTAGAGTGGCCTGAAAGAGTCTGCAAAGGTCTGGAGATATCTGAAGGGGTCTGGAGAGGTCTGATGGGTTCTAGAGGAGGTCTAGAGAGGACCTAGAGGGGGCCTAGAGGGGGTCTAGAGGGGCCTAGAGGAGCTCTAGAGATGGTCTAGAAGAGGTCTAGAGGGGCCTGAAAGAGTGTGCAAAGGTCTGGAGATATCTGAAGGGGTCTGGAGAGGTCTGAAGGGTTCTAGAGGAGGTCTAGAGGGGACCTAGAGGGGGCCTAGAAGAGGTCTAGAGTGGCCTGAAAGAGTCTGCAAAGGTCTGGAGATATCTGAAGGGGTCTGGAGAGGTCTGATGGGTTCTAGAGGAGGTCTAGCGGGGACCTAGAGGGGGCCTAGAAGAGGTCTAGAGGGGCCTGAAAGAGTCTGCAAAGGTCTGGAGATATCTGAAGGGGTCTGGAGAGGTCTGAAGGGTTCTAGAGGAGGTCTAGAGGGGACCTAGAGGGGGCCTAGAAGAGGTCTAGAGTGGCCTGAAAGAGTCTGCAAAGGTCTGGAGATATCTGAAGGGGTCTGGAGAGGTCTGATGGGTTCTAGAGGAGGTCTAGCGGGGACCTAGAGGGGGCCTAGAGAGGTCCTAGAGGGGACCTAGATGGGGTCTCGAGGGGCTTAGGGAAAGCCTGGGAATGGCCTTAAGTGTATTGAAGGGACCTCAAGGGCCTGAACGGTCCCTAAAAGCCCGGAGCTGAGTTGACAGTAGCCTAAACAATCCCCCCTTCTTGCAGTATAACGTTGTTTCGCCGTGTTACAAGGTTAAAGGAGGTGGTGAATATGTGATGCAGGAAGGATTTGGATGGACCAATGGAGTGGTTTTGGACTTGTTGAACACCTATGGACATAGGCTGTATTTTAAGAGAGGTTGGTTTTGGAGCGCATTTGCGTTTTTTGAAACTTTGTCCGAGAGTACTCTGAAATTAAATATTCCTGGAATTTTGCTATGTTTCATACACAATTCTTCTTGTCTTGAAATTTTGCGTCGAAAGAGATATCAGAAAAAATTGAAAAATCTGAACAACTTGTCCGAGAGAAGTACACAAACCTGAATTTCAAAAAAGTGGAATTTTTATACATCATTTTTCTTGCCTTGGATTTCTCAGTCGAATGACATACAACTCTCCAGAAATTTTTTGAAATTTCAGAAAAAAAATAAAAATTCTGAAAATCTTGTCCGAGAGAATTACAAAAGTGAAAATTTTGTAAATTTTTGTTGCTAGAGTTGTTTTTCATCAACTTACTCAAATTTTTGTGTAGATTCTGAAAACCTAGTTGTCAAACCGAAATATTTTTCGCACAATGTTGAAAATTAGGTTCCAAATGTTGTCCGAGAGAAGTACAAAAACCTGAATTTCAAAAAAGTTGAATTTTTATACATCATTTTTCTTGCCTCGCAATTCTCAGTCGAATGAAATACAATACTCCAAAATTTTTTTGAAATTTCAGAAAAAAATAAAATTTCTGGAAATCTTGTCCGTTAGAATTACAAAAGTCAAAATTTGAAAAAAAAAAAACGTTATTTTTATATATCATTTTTCTTGTCTTTCAATTCTTAGTCGAATGAGATACAACACTCCAGGAATTTTTCAAAATTTCAGAAAAAAAAAAAAATTTCTGGAAATCTTGTCCGAGAGAACTACAAAACTACAATTTTTGAAAAGTGGCATTTTTTATGCATCATTATTCTTGTCTTGAAATTCTCAGTCGAATGTGATACAACACTCCAGGAATTTTTCGAAATTTCAGAAAAAAAATAAAATTTCTGGAAATCTTGTCCGAGAGAACTACACAAAATCGAAAATTAGAAAAACACTTTTTTCGGGTTAAAAGATATAATAATGATTGGAATTTCGTGTAGAATTTTATTAAAACAAAAATCTGATTTTTATTCTCGCAAATGCGACAAAAAATGACTTCTAAATCTTGTCCGAGAGAAGTACAAAACTCAAATTTTCCATCATTCTCCCCCAAATTTCACGCCGATTCTGAATCTTTCAGCCGAATCATGTGAATGCTGTGATGTCAACATCAATCGTGCTCCTCTCTCCCCTGCTCCATCATCAAATACTCCATGCCTTCATGCCTCATCAACACTATCACAAACCCTTTCCGTTGCCTCTCTTCAATCGCTGACGTCAACAAATTCGTCGAATTTGAAATAGAGAAAAAAGGCGCGCGCGCCTACCTACAGTACTCCCCGGTTTGAAAATCTTGGGTTTTTTCAATAGAAACGAGTAATTCCTTCTTAATAAATAATTGAACTGTTGGCATAGAAAAGTGGGCGTGGCTAGAAGATTTATTATTATTATTGACTGATTAATAGTTATTGATCACAGAGTATTTATGAAGTCGTCAACACGATCCATCATTTTTTGATATAATTCATCGATATTCTCCAAAAATGAGAGTTTTAGCCCGGCTTCGAGGGATTTGTCTTTGTTGAGAAGGGCACGGGTTACTATTGCGTAGGTTTCGCAATCGGAACGGTAGGCCTGGAAAAATATGCATCATTTTTCTTCGTCTTGAAATACTGATTCGAACGAGATACAACACCCTAGAGTTTTTTGAAAATCTTGTCCGAGAGAACTACACAACTCAATTTTTCTTAAAAGAAATTCAGTATGTTTTATACACCATTTTTCTTGCCTTCAAATTCTGAGTCGAATGATATACAACACTCAGGAGATTTTTGAAAATTTCAGAAAAATTAAAAATATTCGGAAAATCTTGTCCGGGAGAACTACAAAACTCAATTTTTGGAAAATTGGTATGTTTTATACACCATTTTTCTTGCCTTCAAATTCTGAGTCGAATGATATACAACACCCAGGAGATTTTTGAAAATTTCAGAAAAATTAAAAATATTCGGAAAATCTTGTCCGGGAGAACTACAAAACTCAAATTTTGGAAATTCAGTATGTTTTATACACCATTTTTCTTGCCTTCAAATTCTGAGTCGAATGATATACAACACTCAGGAGATTTTTGAAAATTTCAGAAAAATTAAAAATATTCGGAAAATCTTGTCCGGGAGAACTACAAAACTCAAATTTTGGAAAATTGGTATGTTTTAAACACCATTTTTCTTGCCTTCAAATTCTGAGTCGAATGATATACAACACCCAGGAGATTTTTGAAAATTTCAGAAAAATTAAAAATATTCGGAAAATCTTGTCCGGGAGAACTACAAAACTCAAATTTTGGAAAATTGGTATGTTTTATACACCATTTTTCTTGCCTTCAAATTCTGAGTCGAATGATATACAACACTCAGGAGATTTTTGAAAATTTCAGAAAAATTAAAAATATTCGGAAAATCTTGTCCGGGAGAACTACAAAACTCAAATTTTGGAAAATTGGTATGTTTTATACATGAATCTTCTCATTTTGAAATTTTGAGTTGAATGTTATATTACACGTCAGATTTCTTCAACAAATTCTGAAAAAATTATAAAATCTGTAAATCTTGTCCGAGAGAACTACAAAAAGCCAAAGTTTGAGAATTATGATAATTTCTAGAAAAAAAATTTCACATAGATATAAAAAATTAAATTTTGCTTGAAAAAAAGGTTTCAATAATTCCAGAAAAATTTAAACAATTCTGAAAATCTTGTCCGAGAGAAGTACACAACTCAATTTTTTTGAAGAAATTCAGTATGTTTTATACACCATTATTCTTGCCTTCAAATTCTGAGTCGAATGATATACAACACCCAGGAGATTTTTGAAAATTTCAGAAAAATTAAAAATATTCGGAAAATCTTGTCCGGGAGAACTACAAAACTCAAATTTTGGAAAATTGGTATGTTTTATACATGAATCTTCTCATTTTGAAATTTTGAGTTGAATGTTATATTACACGTCAGATTTCTTCAACAAATTCTGAAAAAATTATAAAATCTGTAAATCTTGTCCGAGAGAACTACAAAAAGCCAAAGTTTGAGAATTATGATAATTTCTAGAAAAAAAATTTCACATAGATATAAAAAATTAAATTTTGCTTGAAAAAAAGGTTTCAATAATTCCAGAAAAATTTAAACAATTCTGAAAATCTTGTCCGAGAGAAGTACACAACTCAATTTTTTTGAAGAAATTCAGTATGTTTTATACACCATTCTTCTCCTCTTCACATTCTGAGTCGAATGATATACAACACCCAGGAGATTTTTGAAAATTTCAGAAAAATTAAAAATATTCTGAAAATATTGTCCGAGAGAACTACAAAACCTAAAATTTTTTGAAATTCGGATTTTCCTGCATTGAAAAACATGATTTTGTTCGGATTGTTGTGTAGATTTTGTTAATAAAGTGCTAATTCTAGAAAAATTCGAAATTCTCGAAGTCTTGTCCGAGAGAAGTACAAAAACGAAAAACCATTGAAAATACCTCTTCAAACTTCTTCTTCCTAATCGAAAATCTCAAAATCTGCTCTTCACTCAATTTCGACAATTTCAGCTCTCTCAAAAGAGCCTTCTCCTCCTCATCAATCTCTTCCACATCATTTTCAGCCGATAATTTCAGCGTTCCCAGGTTGTCATCGTTCTTCTCCTTTTCCTCGAAACGTATAGTGGTTAATAGATTTGTCTGAAATTCACGGAGATGCCCAAAAAGTCTGAAAATATACGGTTTTTTGGCTGGAATTTTCAGAAGTTGTTTACTTGGATGTAGTGGGCAAATTTGAATCGGATAATTTTGGAGCTGAAATTGGCTCCATTTTTTGCTCTGTAATTGGCTGGAATTTGTTGAAGGGGTATTCTTGGCATCTGAAAATATTGGAGACTTCTGAAAAATTCCAGAAAAAAAACTGACTTTGGAGCTGGAGCTGGAGCCGGAGCTGGAGCCACTTGTTGTGGAGTTGATTCTGGAGTCCGAGGCTCGGCCTTCAGATTAATTTTAATTTCCTTTGGAGCATAGCTAATCACTGGTTTCTCCAGAATCTCCTCCTTCTTTATCACAGTCACCGGAGCCGGCAGTGGAATATCGCGAGCCTTTGGCTTTTCCTCAACCGGAGCCACACTTCTCTCCGATCTACTATCCTCTGACGACGAGACTGGCGACGCGTCGCGCTCGCCGCGACCTCCTCGTCGCGGTGGTGACGATGCGCGCGATGAGCTTCGGTCAGATCGCGATCGCGAACGTGAACGCGAGTGACTGCGACTGCGACTACGCGATTTTCGCGTTGGCGGACTTCTTGAGTCAGATCGCTGACGACGTCGTGGACTTGAACGGGTCTCTTCTGGAAATTTTATGTTGTTTAAAGGGACATGAGGGGACCTACAGTACTATGTACCTTTCATTCTTTGGTAAGCGGTGAATCGCCGAATATCACGGAACCATGTTAATTCACAACGATGACCCATAAAATCGTGGTCTTTGTATCTGAAATGGACAATCTTGTCCGAGAGAACTACAAAACACAATTTTTTTTTCCAAAATCGTGTTTTTCCCGGTTAAAGTACTTCATTTTGATGCAAATTTTGAGTAAATTTTGAAATTTCGATTTTCAATGGGAAAAATCAAGTTTGAAGTGCTGAAAATTAGCTTTAATTCTTCTCCGAGAGAACTACAAAACCAAAATTTTTGAAAAATGATATGTTTTATACACCATTCTTCTTGTCTTGAAAATCTGAGTCGAATGATATACATCACTTAAAAATTTTCGAAAATTTTCAGAAAAAATAAAAAATTCTGAAATCTTGTCCGAGAGAACTACAAAAGTCAAACATATTCCAAAATCGTGTTTTACCCGGTTAGCATATTTCATTTAGATGCAAATTTTGCGTAAATTTTGAAAATTTGATTTTCAACGGGAAAAATCAAGTTTGAAGTGCTGAAAACGAGCTTAAAATCTTGTCCGAGAGAACTACAAAACAAATTTTTTTTTGAAAAATGAGATGTTTTATACACCATTCTTCTTGTCTTGAAAATCTGAATCGAATGAACTTAAAAAACCGTAACATTTTCAAAAATTCCAGAAAAAATAAAAAATTCTCAAAATCTTGTCCGAGAGAACTACAAAACACCATTTTTTTTCCAAAAGTAGTGTTTTACCCGGGTAAAACACCTAATATTAATGGGGTTTTTTGAGTAGATTTTAGAAAATA
The DNA here is from genome assembly GCA_900536415.3 of Caenorhabditis sp. 38 MB-2015. NCBI lineage: Eukaryota > Metazoa > Nematoda > Chromadorea > Rhabditida > Rhabditidae > Caenorhabditis > Caenorhabditis quiockensis. The sequence continues at coordinate 56,056 of LR548945.1, forward strand.
ATATTTCAATGAACAAACATACGTTCAAAGCACTCAAAATAAGCTTTAATTCTTGTCCGAGAGAAGTACAAAACTGAAAAATTTCGATTTACGTTTTTTTTCGGGACCACATATATGCTTTTGATGCAATTTTTGCGTAGATTTCAAAGGTTTGATTTTCAATGGGAAAAATTCAGTTTGAAGTGCTGAAAACGAGCTTAAAATATTGTCCGAGAGAACTACAAAACACATTTTTTTTGAAAAATGAGATGTTTTATACACCATTCTTCTTGTCTTGAAAATCTGAATCGAATGAACTTAAAAAACCGTAACATTTTCAAAAATTCCAGAAAAAATAAAAAATTCTCAAAATCTTGTCCGAGAGAACTACAAAACACCATTTTTTTTCCAAAAGTAGTGTTTTACCCGGGTAAAACACCTAATATTAATGGGGTTTTTTGAGTAGATTTTAGAAAATAATATTTCAATGAACAAACATACGTTCAAAGCACTCAAAATAAGCTTTAATTCTTGTCCGAGAGAAGTACAAAACTGAAAAATTTCGATTTACGTTTTTTTTCGGGACCACATATATGCTTTTGATGCAATTTTTGCGTAGATTTCAAAGGTTTGATTTTCAATGGGAAAAATTCAGTTTGAAGTGCTGAAAACGAGCTTAAAATATTGTCCGAGAGAACTACAAAACACATTTTTTTTGAAAAATGAGATGTTTTATACACCATTCTTCTTGTCTTGAAAATCTGAATCGAATGAACTTAAAAAACCGTAACATTTTCAAAAATTCCAGAAAAAATAAAAAATTCTCAAAATCTTGTCCGAGAGAACTACAAAACCAAATTTTAGAAGAAAAATTGTGTGTTTCATACATCATTCTTCTTGTCTTGAAAATCTGAGTCGAATAACATATACCACTTGAAAAATTTTCAAAAAATTCCAGAAAAAATAAAGAAAATCTTAAAATCTTGTCCGAGAGAACTACAAAAAGCAAAATTCGCCCTAACCCATCAAAATGGGCATCATTCGACTCAGAATTTCGTCCCCTGCTCACCTGTCCATAAACTCCCTGGCCTCATCGCGGCTCACAAATCTGACCGCCACAAATAACTTGGATCGATCCGGTGTTAATTTGACGAAATCGAATGTGATTCGACCTAATCGATCCTCTATATAATCCCTAAATCCGGACAATTCGCACAGACAAAAAACCTTTGAACTAATCAATAATTATGTATAGATGTATGTATAGAGATAGAAAATACTGATTGAAAATTGGAAAAAATCGGAAAATTAATTGATAGATCTGAATTTAGAACATTCTTTAAAGGTGCATAGTTCATTCGCTGCGAGACCCAAACAAGGAAAATCCTACAGTAATCACTTACTTGACCTCATCGGTAGTTAAATCTCCAGGAAGTCCTCGAACAAAAATTGTATGTTTAGATTTTGGCACATCTTGCTCATTTATACGTGACGAAGTCCAATTATTATTATTATTATTATTGTTATTACGATGAGACATATTACCTGAAAACGTCCATATCATGTACTCCCACGATGTAACTACCGGAAAATGTGGAAAAAATAGAATAAAAATGACCTATTTTCTTTGAACTGAAAGATTTTATCTTGAGGGGGGAGGCGTATGTAATAGTAAAAAGAAAATAAGAATAAAAAAAATAAGAGAATGCATTTTATCAGAGAGCAAGCTAATTGTTAGGTAGGAAGGGTAACTATGGGTAACAGCCGCGCAGCTGAAAACAACCCGCCCCACACCAAGAACATATCGATTGGATAAAATGAATGTAGGAAAAGTATGACCTACGGGAAATTATGCGTGGAATGGTATAGGTTTGAGCATTTTGGCATTTGAGAGGGGCTCCTTTAAGAAAGAATTTTTTTTTTTTTTGGAAAATATGGAATTATGGGTGTCAGTCTATGGGGAATTTTGAGGACAACGTAAATATCTAGTATTTAGTTGGAGAAATTCACAAAAACCTGATTTATGCCTGAAAAACATGACAAGACCGCAGTTTTTGGTGAGTTTGGATGAAAAACCTCATTTTTTTTTTGAATAAGTTATAAATTTAGGATATTCAGGAAATTTGGCGTCGAATGAGACCCATATTTGCTAGGTTATAAAAATGCGATTTTTTGGCTCAAAATGGGACCCCCTGGACCACAAAAACTCAAACTTTCGAAAATTGGCAAAATTTTACAGCGATGAAAACAATTTTCTTCATTTTCGACGAAAACGGAATTTTACGCTAGTAAGCCTAGAATTTAATTATTTAAAAAAGGTTTTTGAGGTGTCAACCCTGTTAGAATATATTTTCTCATCGAAATTTTGCTGCCTTCAGAATCTACGTAAAATTTGGCGTCGAATGAGTCCCATATTGCTAGGGGTTCAGGAAATCGATTTTTCAGGTCTAAATGGGACCCCCTAGACACCTAAAAACTCAACATTTCAAAAATCAATGGAAAAGTATATCATTCGACGCAGAATTTCATGCTGAACAAGAATATTGTAAAATCTTTCAGTGTTGATTTATGTAAAATTTCAAAAAATCGATTTTCAGGTCGAAAGGAAGCCTCCCCCACCCCATAGGCTTTATAACCCCTAAATTTTCAAAAATCAATAAAAAAGGATAGCATTCGACGCAGAATTTCATGCTGAAGAAGAATATTGTAATATATTTCAGTGTAGAAGTATGTAGAATTGAAAAACCAAAATTTTCGGTTCAAAATGAAACCCTCCCACAGACCACCACCATACAACCTTCAAAAATCAATAAAAAATATACCATTCAATACAGAATTTCATGGTGAACAAGAATATTTTGATATTTTCAGTTGTATTTACACTCTTCAACCAAAATACCCGAAAATTTCTGTTCTAACTACAAACATTTCTATTTCAGCAAAATGACGTTTCGTCCTTCTTCATCTCCTCCCCCACCACAATTGTGTGGCCCCATTCAGGAAGCGAAGTCTGTCATCATTCTCATCATCATCATCATCATTCTCTTCTTCTATTTTCATTTCATCCCAAAATCATCCATCATCACAAAATATAAAATAAGTTAGTGGACCGTGTCACATCAAAAACGAGCGCGGTGAATATGACTAAAGTCAACGGCCATGTTATTTTTTCTTACTTTTTTTTCGCCTTTTTTCACATTATAATGCATTTCTGAGCATTACGCGTATTATTACTATGACGAGAAAAAACAGAAATTTTTCATTTTTTGCACAGATGTCGCTCACAGTTTCCTCTCTACTTGGCCCAACGTTTTCAGTTCTACTGTTTCTAAATTGTTTCGTCGTCTGCGTCTCTTCACGTGAAAATCTCTTTCTTCACAGGCAACTTCGGGTAACCTTCTTTTGAAAATTAATCCCCCTCCCCCCCTTACAAAGAAAAATCGATGATTTTTGCAGCAATTCCCGTATTCTATGTCATTTTACAAAATGCTCGGGTATGATCGGCAGTTAAGTCCGTATTATGGGGTTAATGATGAGGTGAGTTGGTGATATTTGAGATCAGCGTGAAATTCTGCGTCGAATGGTATACTTTTCCATGTATTTTTGAAACATTTCATTTTTAGGGTGTCTAGGGGTCCCATTTTGGCCTGAAAAATCGATTTTCAGAAACAATAATAATATGCTACTCATTCGACGTGAAATTTTACGTAGATTTTGAATTTCACAAAATATTTTCATAAATATCAGTTCTAACTTGGTTTACACCTCAAAATAGTTCTAAAAATATAAAAATTCGAGTTTTACTAACAGAAAATCAGATTTTCAATTTAAATGAAGTGGTTCAATTTCATCAGCGTTAAATTCTGCGTCGAATGGTATACTTTTTGTTGGCATTTTGAAGATTTTTAAATTTAGGTGCTTGGGGGGTCGCATTTAGAACCTGAAAAATATTTTTCTCCCAAAGTATGGGTTTATGGGTCTTATTTTACGTGAAATTTTGTGTAGAGTAAGGATATCTAAGTTTCATAAAGGAAAAATTGGACTTTCACAAGATGCATGGCTAGAACAAGGCTAATTTCAAATAAATCGGGATTTTTTGACTTGAAAATGAGGATAAGCTCGAATAAAATTGTTGTAGTTACGGTCAGCGTAAAATTCTGCATCGAATGGTATTATTTTTATTTGTATTTTAAAGATTTTTGTTTTTAGGTCCAGGGGGTTTTTAGACCTAAAAAATATTTTTTTCCAAAAGTATACGTTTATGGGTGTTATTTTACGTGAAATTTTGTGAAAATCAAAAAAATGTGTGTTAAATCTTATAAAATTCAAAAATACTTGAGATATGATTACGAGAAAGGATTTTTCAAAATATTTGCTTTGTTTTTCTGGATTTTCAGAACCTTAACTTGAATTTAAGCTAAAATGACAAATATTCTCGCACTCAACGTGAAATTTCACGTAGAGTGGTATATCTTTCAACTATTTTTGAATATTTTGAGTTTTTAGGTGTCTCCCTAGGGGGTCCCTTTTAGACCGGAAAAATCGATTTTCTAGAAAACCTAGTAATATGGTACTCATTATACGGCAAACTTCACGTAGTTTCCAAATTTCTACAAAATTATGAGTAGATATGAGTTCTGACATGGTTAACACCTCAAAAACCTTCAAAAAATATCGAAGTTCAAGCCTAAAGAGCGTAAAAATTAGTTTTTCACGAAAATATAATAAATTATTCTGATCAGCATAAAATTCTGCGTCGATTGACATAGATTTTATCACTTTTTGAATTTTTTGTTTTTTTTTGTGTCTAGGGGGTCCCATTTAGACTTGAAAAATCGTATTTTTTAAAACCTAGGCAGTATGGGGCTCATTCGACGGCAATTTTCATAAATATTCTGAATAACTGAAAAATATAGCTTGAATTTCTGATTTCGCATGAGTATCACCTCAAAAAAGTTATATTTTTTAAACCTGGGCAAACATGGGCCTCATTCGACGACGAATTTTTTGGAGAACTCAAATTCTAACGAAATTTGAAACCAAAAATTAGCAAAAAAAAAAGTTTACATTTTACAGGTAGCCGCTCTAATAGATTCAATGAATAATGAAGAGAATACATATCCGCAGAGATTCCGAAGAAGTCCACAAATGCAAGGTATACTAACAAAAAAATAACCATGTAGAAAGAAAAATAAAACAAAAAAAAATGTGTTTTATGTAAATTTTTGATGACACATGAGAAAATTATTTTTTATTATGTGCAAAAAAAAAGAAGAATTTATTGTTTTAGAAAAAAAAAGAGAATTTACATTACAGATGAAGAAGATGGTTCAATTGGTCACAAGTGGAAACGTGGGTTTTTTGCATGTTGGTTTTTGAGATTTTTTGTGAAATTATGAGAAGAATGATACCCTAGGGGGGCTCCTTTTTCGTTATTTATCTGGATAAAATTAAAATTTTCTTCGATATGAGCTAAATATTCGTAATCAGCGTGAAATTCCGCGTCGAATGATATCTCAAAATCGAGAGTTTCGAAAAAAAATTTTTGGTCTAAAAGTTACCCCCCCCCCCCCTCAAAATTTCAAAAGTCAATAAAATGTATATCATTCGATTTGAAATTCACCGGCGATGAAAATGTTCTAGTTCTTTTTCGGCTTTAGTGAATTTTTACGATGACAATACTTGAATTTCGATACTTTTCAAAGGCTTCTGAGGTGTTACTCGTGTGAAACCAGAAATTCAAGTTTTATTTTTAAGTTATTCAGAATCGTCGTAAAATTTGGCATCGAATGAGTACCATGTTGGTGGGATTTCTAGAAAATCGATTTTTCGGGTCTAAATGGGACCTCCTATGCACCTAAAAACTCAAAAATTCTAAAATCAACAAAATGTATATCATTCGACTCAAAATTTTTTGCTGAACAACAGAATTAAGTTGACTTCGAGTAATTTTGAAGTTTTGAATGATTACACGACAAAAATCACAGATTTTGAACACATTTCTGGATAAAAATCAGGTCAAAATAAAATTCATCGTCAAATAACATAGTTATTCGTGATCTTTGTGAAATTTCACTTCGAATGACACCCATATAGCTCCAATTCTAAAAAATCGATTTTTAGGGTCAAAAATGGGACCTCCCTAGACATCTAAAAACTTAAAAATTCAAAAACCAATGAAAAATATACCATTCGACGCAGAATTTTATGCTGAACAAAAATATTCTGGCTACAGAGATTGAACCTTGCATCTTGTTCTCAGAAAACTCAGAAAACCTTATATTTCTTTATAATTTTCTAGTTTTTGCATTGTACCTTGTCGAAATTCCATATATGGTCTTTATGACTTGAATATTCTTATTCAGCGTCAAAATTGGAACCGAATGATACCCAAAAACCATAAATTGAAAAAAAAAAACGTATTCATCCTTAAAGGAGCCCACCCCCCTCTTTCCGAAGCCTCGAAAATCATGAAAATCGATAAAATTTTTGCAGGATACGCATGCCGCTTCAAATTCTGTAGAATCTATTAATTTCGACGCATCGTCCAAATTTGCAGCAGTTCTTCTTCACAAATAAAAAATCACCAAAAAATGCAAATTTTTATTATTTTTCCTCTTTTTATTGTTGTAACAAAACTTGGATTTTATCGATTCGATGGATTTTTGAAAAAAAAACTTTTTGAGATCCAAACTATTTTTCTTTTTTTCTTCTTTATTTCAAATTAATTTGTGTATTATTTCGTCACGGTGTTTGCACACAAAAAAGGTGACAAAAATTCACCATGGCAACCAGAAGGTAGGTAGGGGGAAAATCTATTTTCCTCTTTTTTTTCATTATTTGTTCATTTTTTTTGTGAGGAAAAATGTCGTACAGAGAATTGAGAAGTGAGTTTTTTTTTCTGAAATTAAAAAAAAAACCAGAAAAAATTCAGATTTGTGTGAAATGACTCGCACTTTGAGGTACCCTCGACTTATGTCGATTGAGAATTTTCGGACACCGAATTTTCAACTTGTTGCAGAGTTACTTGAGTGGATTGTGAAAAAGTGAGTGAAATTTGGATTCTGGGTGAAAATTGGGGTCGAATGAGACTAAGCTTGGTGGGTTGTTAAAATTTATCTGTTTTCTGGGTGTAGATCGAGGTAGAGCTAGTTTTTCAGCTGAAATTTTGCGAAATTCAGAATCTACTCAAATTTTGACGTCGAATGAGTACCATATTAGCAATATTTCTGAAAATCGACTTTTCGGGTCAAAATGGGACCCCCAAAACATTTAAAAAATGAAAAATTTCGAAAATTTTATGATCATATATATTATTCGACGTGAAATTTCCCGGTGATCAAAAATACATATTCTATTCCACTGAGAACTAATATTCAACCTAAGACTTGAAATTTCGATATTTTTAGAATATTTTTGAGGTGTAAACCACGTGAAAACTGGAATTAAAATAAAAAATTTGAGAAATTCAGAATCTATGTGAAATTTGGCGTCGAATGAGTACCATATTACTAATATTTCTGAAAATCGATTTTTCGGGTCAAAATGGGACCCTCTGGACACCCTAAAAATAAAATGTTTCAATAATACATGAAATAATATATTATTCGACGCAGAATTTTACGCTGATCAAATTAAACCACTTCATTTATATTGAAAATCTGATTTTCTGTTTGTAAAACTCGAATTTTTATATTTTTAGAACTATTTTGAGGTGTAAACCAAGTTAGAACTGATATTTATGAAAATATTTTGAGAAATTCAGAATCTATGTAAAATTTGGCGTCGAATGAGTAGCATATTATTATTGTTTCTGAAAATCGATTTTTCAGGCCAAAATGGGACCCCTAGACACCCTAAAAATGAAATATTTCAAAAATACATGGAAAAGTATACCATTCGACGCAGAATTTCACGCTGATCAAGAATATCTGACTCATTCTTCCAGATTCTCCCCAGAATCCTCACTAAACGCCCAAAACATTCAAAGTGAGCAAGATCGTGTAATGTTCATCAAACAAGCAGTGATGTTGATGCTCCAGAATTCCCGTCTGAAGATGAATGCCAAAAAATTGTATCAGGTTTGTGTTTTTTTCTTAATTAGTGTACTGTATGTACCTTTAATGCTTTAGGCAGATGGGCACGCGGTGCAAGAAATCGTGCCAGCCTTGAAAATTCTGTACGACGCCAGACATGAGGAGACATCAGGGATGAGTGAAATTCAGCCAGCCTGGAATCAGGTTAAATCGAAATTGATGTCAAAGGTGAGAAAAATGACGAAAAATACACGAAATGACGTGAAATGTAGAAAAATGACGAGAAATGTGCTGAAATGTAGAGAAATACAAGAAAAAACCCAGAAATGAATTTCTTGCTTCAGTTTTTTAGAAAAAAATACGAAAAGTCAAAAAATCACAAAAAATGTGTAGAGAAATGGAAACAAATTTAGAATTTTAATGAAACTCAAAAATCTGAAATTTGAAAAAATACAAGAATTGTCGAAAAATACACAAAATGTCGAGAAATAACCAAATTTTGTATAATAAATTGATGAATCTCCAAAAATCATCTTCGGAAATTTCGAAAAATGACCAGAAATGTCAAGAAATGCAGAGAAATGACGAGAAATGTAGAGAAATACAAGAAAAAACTCAGAAAATCGTTAATTTAATTGCTTGTTTTCGTTTTTGAGAAAAAAACTGAAAATAACCAGAAATGTCAAGAAATGACGAGAAATGCAAAGAAATGTCAAAAAAAGCAACAAAAAAATTAAACAAAATCACATTTTCTTGAGAAAAACATCAACATTTTGAGAATTTACTTAACTTAAAAAAAAAGAAAAAAAAAGAAAAAAAAAAAAAAA
>LR548946.1:0-56731 GCA_900536415.3 Caenorhabditis sp. 38 MB-2015
ATATATATATATAAAAGTGTATGGTCTAAACTGGGTGACAATTTCATGTTCACATCATTTTTGATGAGAACTGAAGGCGTCTTAGGGATTTCATAATTAAATTTGGTTCCTAAATTTGGTAACTGAATTTGATTCTGATTTCCTCCGGATGATTTGGTGAAACTCCTGGCCAACCGTTCGACGTCGACCATTGACAACTGTTGGTTAATGGATGGGAGGGCTCTAGGAGAGTCCGGTCATGCTCGCTCAAGGTTAGTTTGTCTGGGTTGTCGTTCAATAACTAAAACTGTTTTTTTTCAGAGCACCCGAAGAAAGTACTTGGGCCCAAGTCCCCCCGATCGACCACCTGGGGGAGAGAGGGGGCCTTGCCAAAAGGTTGGCCTCACCGTGGCGGCAAGGTGTTAGGAGCACGTCAACTAGGATGACTAATAGGGTCCGACGTGCTCTGAGCTAGCAACCGTAGTTAACCGCCCCTCTCTGTTTAAGATTAGGAAAATGGGAATTATGAGACTAGGTTAGCTTTTGAGATATGGTTTCGTCTATCTTACCTTGTGGTAATTCAGCTTTGACAACATTTCAAACTTTTTTTTAATGGATGTTCTTTTTTAATGGAGGATTCTCATTTTTCAGAATTTTTATCAGCGGTTTTCATATTAATCCAGTGCGTGCACGACTAAGTTAAACTAATACAGTACCCACCCAGGCGCCCGATTCGACAATGATTCGATCGAACAGCGGGCACACCCAATAGTTATGATCAACTACCGATGCTCTAAAATTTTAAAGTATATACATATGAATTCATATGTATATCACAGCAAAACTGGATTTAAAATATGATAAATATTCACAGAAGTTACTAGAATATCAGAAAATTGGATGAATTTTAAGAATTCGTTGTTTTTATTTTTGAAAAAGTTCGAAAAGCGAGGAAATTCGAACGATAATTACATTTCTAAAAGAGACAGAGATTTTCACATTTAAATGTGAAAACCAAGTTAGTAAACCCTGAAAATTGCAGACACACGAAAAAAAGTAATCGAAAACAAAATTTTTTCGAAAATTTCTGAGAAAAGTGTGCGGCCTAGAATCCGACAAGTTCGGCCAAATAACTTTTGTTGTTTTTTTTTTTTTGCTAGTTTGACAAATGAAGAAAACTTGGTTTGAATGATTAGGTAAACTTCTAATTATAATAGTTGAATCAAAACATTTTGATTTATGCGCGACCGTATATCAAATCTGTTCATACTTCGTTAGTTTCTGATCGCTAATAAGGAAAAAAAACGCTATTAACCCGTTCGGACCATCATTGACCATTTGCTGATCAAAAAGAAACGTCTTGCGGAGAAAATAATCATTCAAAACAAAAATAATAGTTAACTATTTCATGCATCTCAAGCAATTTTAAGTAGTTGACCCTTGACAAACAACATTCGTAACAATCTGCGTAGTTGATTCACCATAGTACCAAACTCCCTCATTCTCCGAACATGTTGCAGTCAAATTTCCGATAAACGAAACTGTACCAGTACCAGTTATTGTGTAAACCGCTCGAGCACCCGAAGGACAAGCCACATTAATGCTGAAAGTGCAAAAAAAAATGAAATTGTCGATGTTTTCAGAGAAACTCACTAGCAAGTTTCAGAGTTACCATAACCATTCGGCAGTTGTCCCAAATGATAGACAACACTTGCCGTTTTCTTAGATATACAATAACTTGTTGAAGTCAGTTTTGTGCACGCCAAGCCGTAGATCGTTTTGCAAACTGGGCAGACGTAAGGACTTGCAGTCGTAGTAGTTGTGGCTGAAGAAGCTGTTTTCTCCTACTGGGTCCACGTAAAAACTAACTCACTCTCTAAAGTTTGTGTTGGTATACATGAATTACATAATAAAGCAAAAGATGAGAATAAAAACAAAGTCCATAAATTAAGCATCGCAGACAGAAGAATGATCGGGGAATACAAGCCGATTCCATTCATGCATGATCTCATTATGTTTAATTGTCAATCAAGATTTAATGAACTCATTTTGGTCACTAATGAAGATCCGAATTATTTTTATATAGCCTTACGTAAGACTGAGGCTTAAACAATTTTTACCTTAGGCTTAATAATTAACCTTACGCTATTCTTGGGCTTAATAATTTTAACTTATTATTAGGATTACAATTAGGTTTTGGCTTGATAATTTTTATCTTAGGCTTAGATCTAGGCTTAACAACTTTACCTTAAGCTTAGGCTTAAGCTTAATAATCTTACCTTAGGCTATTCTTAAGCTTAATAGTTCTACATTATTATTAGGTGCAAGCTTGTAGTGCTTAGTCCTAATAATTTATGCACTTTGGTTTCAATAATTCTTCATTGATCAATTGAATGAAACGTCTAATTTGATTAACGAAAAATCGAGTTTTTTGGATCTTTAAAGATTTCTGATCAAGTCAGAACCTTTCATCAATAAATAATAAATATTTATATACATATATCATTCCAAGTTTATCATTTCCTCATCATCATCGTCTTCCTCGAAGTTCGTTGGCGGTGCTGCGCAATATTTTAGAGGTATGATAAACACCGTGATATCATCACAAGACGCATGTCCACCGCCAGACATTATCCATCGATTAGACCGCTCGGCTGGGAATCCTCGCGCCGCTTGAACCAGCTCTTGCGCAGCTAACGTATAGCGAAGTGGATCGGATGGTTCGCTAGAGCCAAGAACACTTCTCACTATAAGACCAGCATCTTCGTTAGAAATCACATCCCATAACCCATCTGATGCCATAATGACAACATCTTTATCAGAAAGAATGTCAAGATCACGAAGATCTATTATAGAAATCTGAAAATTAACATATTTTCAGGTATTTTTTGGAAATATACCTCAGGAACAGGAGAAAGGAAAGGTTTAATACTCAAACGATCATCTACAGTGAGCAAGTGATGATCACCAAACCCGCGCGAAACCCCAATAGTATTCAAAAGCCTCTTCTTCTTCGAAGTCTCACTAATCAGCGGCGGTTTCAAATCAGATTCCTTCACTGTTTTAGCCGACCACCCATCCATGAACCAATCTCTAAAAAAATATCACTTTCAATTTTTTCTCAAAAACTTCTACCTGAACAACACAGTTGTGTTCAAATCTCGTCTTGTCAACCTTCTTGAATATTCCAGTCTTGAGAACGAGGAACCCACGAGTTCCGGGCATTGATAGGCGAGTTCTTGAAGTCTCTTACGCTCGGAGGCAGGTGTCATGTCTTTGGAGAGAGGTCTAGTGCCTTCTGATGTAACTAGAATAGCTCGGCAGTCGCCCGCGTTGGCTGAAAATAAAACTGACCATGGATTGCTGAGACTACACAAAAACTCACCAACATACAACTTCCCCAACAACACCAGAACCGAAATCGCCGCGCATCCACCAGGAAGTCGCCAAACTTGCTTATCATCTCCAATTTGTTCGTCCATATCAACAAACGACGTCTCAAGAGCCCCACAGACCAATTGCTCACTTCGAATTCTCGCCATATTGTCGAGTTTCGATGTGAAACTATAGGAAGACTCGCTTCTTTTTGTGTAAGTTTGTGATTCTTGCTTGTCTAGACTAATTATTGCATCGATAACTTTGGCTAGTCTCGACTTCAGATGTTCGTGATAACATTTCGAAGCGAGTACTGCTGCTGAAGGTCCCGCATGACCATCATACAGACTGAAAAGTGCCGCTTCTACTCTTGAAATACATATTTGCGATGAATCCTGCGAGATTTCTAAGGTACGTTTTGGTTTTCTAAGCCACCAACTTACACTATCATCAGTCCCCGGCGTCAAAAGTGGATCATCCTCTGTCTGCGTCTCCCTTCCATCTCGTCGTTGTCTCTGTCTGTCTAACTCTATCGCAGCCTCTGCGTCTCTTCCCTGTTGTACTAGATACAACATTCGAGCCGATCCCTGATCTTCATTCAATTTACTTTTACCTATAAAAAGAGTACTGTATTGAGATATGAGTACTGTATCTACCTGCATTGATAACTTCTGCATATCCGGCAAATAATGGCATTTTTTCCGGATGTTTTGGTGTGATGATTGGGCGGATTGTATGATCACATGAGAGACTTATATCGTCGTCAGTGAAAAATAGAAAATCTGGACGACTGTATGGGTATTGCTGCTTATCTATGATTGCTGAAAAGGCGCACTTTCTTTTTTAAATCCGAAAATCAACAAAATATAGCTTCCCCAAAAAAGTTTGTTGTGGTCTAGGTACTTTCTGAACTCGAAATTCGGATTCAGTGTGTATTTTCAGCCAATGGGTTAATTTTTAGCTTTAGCTCTCCCTTGCAGGTTTATTTTCTTACATGGGATGAATCCTCCAATAAATGCCGCATCACTAACATCCACAACCTTTCCAACAGCCGGTTTAGCTCCATTCTGACTGTCTTGCGATGTGGAAGCTCTGCCGACCACGCTAGAAACGACACGAGCAGCGATTTCCATTGGGTTTTATCACGAAATTTGTATAAATGCGCCTAGAAATTAAAGGAATACCATGAATTTGTGTTATTTTTCATCCTCTTTTTGTCGGCTCAACTTTCTTTTATCGATTCTCCATTTGTCGTGCTCTTTCCCTCGCTTTTCGCGCACTAAAAATAGGCATGTGTCGATTTACGAGCAGGCGACACACGCCACACACTGCTACCGTAGTTTGTGTCGCGACAAGATCCAATAATGTTCATTTATTTCTTTTCTTTTTTTCGCCGCGGGCCTATACGTTTTTGTGTTTTTTCACGCTTTTTCGTAGGTTTAGCGTATTTTTGATGTACAGATTAATTAAAGCGACAAATTTCAATACGGGGAAACCTATAACTTCAGGTTTTTTTCATTTTTAAGTTCAAAAATTCGACTATTTTCGAAAAAAATAATTTTTCTGTTTTTTTTTATTTCTAGGAAGATTTTGGATTTTTGCTTGATAGTAAAACATTAAAAAATAATTTTTGTTATCTACTATAATTTTTGCTAGTAAAGCCCTTCGCATTGACTCGAAATTTCAATAATTTTTCTATTTACTTTTTTGTCTGTTAATGAAAATGTGAAAATTTTGTTCAATGTTTTACTTCTTTTTTTCTTGACACAATCTGTAAAATATAAACATAACTTTTCTCGATTTTCGTAAAATTTCGTAATTTTTCAAGGTTGTATTTTATTTTTCAAAATTTCAGGTAAAATGGCTAACCGTGTTACATACAGACGCCGTCTATCGTACAACACAAAGTCCAACAAGACAAGAATTGTCAAGACCCCAGGAGGTCGCTTGGTCATCCAATACATCAAGAAGCGCGGACAAATCCCAACTTGCAAGGATACCGGAGTCAAGCTCCACGGAGTGAGTTTTTTGTTTTTAAAAAGTACCATCGATTCGAAAATTCTGTCAAAAATGCCGAGAATGTCCATTTCTGTTATAACTTTACGAAGTTTTTATGTGAATTTATTAGGAAAAAATTCTTGTCGATTTTTTTCACAGAAAGTTCAATTCACAACTTACGCTTGACTTATAAAGCTGATAATTACATAAATTTACAACGAAATCCTTACGAAAATATATTGGAATGAATACCGGTAGTGAAAGTTTTATGATTAATTTGACATTTTCCAGATCACCCCAGCCCGGCCACGTGCTTTGACCCTCCTCAAGAAGAACCAAAGAACCGTCACCCGCGCTTATGGAGGATGTTTGTCGCCAAACGCCGTCAAGGAACGCATCACCCGTGCTTTCCTCGTCGAAGAGCAAAAGATCGTCAACAAGGTTATCAAGCGCCAAAAGGAATAAACTGTAATTGTTTGTTGTTTTTACATAAATTGTTATAAAAAGAAGTTGGAAGAAACATCGTAAGTTCATTATAATAATTATTAATAATTCACAGGGGCATCCGAATTCGAGATATATAGATAGATGAAAATAACATGAAAAAAAACCGTAATATTATGAGCTAAATGTCGTAGAAGAAGTTGATCCTCCATTGTGAGATAGTGATATCGAGTATTTTATTTTGCTCTGCTTTGCTTTCTGGAAACAGAAAGCTTCTGACAATTTTCATATTTCAAATCTCACCATTAAAGCGTCTTTAACAATCTTACTAGTCTGTTGCGGTGCGATAATCGGTATGAATTTTGCCTCAACGTTATCCATCGGCAAAAGCACCTCTTCAAATGTCGCCAACCATTCTTCTTGTTTTTTCAAGTCTTCGAAATCCAAGACTCTTGAACAAAACCCGTTTTGCGTGATAAACAAGCAAAATGGTATTTCAACAGTCGTATTCCAATCGAATCTCAATGGCATTTTCGAGGCCAGTCTCATTGTCGCCTGAGATCCTGCTTGCAAAATCAAACACGTGTGCCGATTCAAATCGTTATGTCTAGAAAAACGTTCAGTAAAACTGAAAAATTTTTGTAATTTACTTTATCAAAGTGTCCAAGCGATCTATAATTTGTTTACACCGATTGATAATTTGAATATTTTGATATGCACTGGGCGGGAAATTGAAAATTGGCTGCTGAACCGCGCAATTCTCAGCAAAATTTCTGATTGATAAAAAAGGTGCCACATGTGGAAAAAAATCATCTTCAATTCTTCAAAACAATCATTTTCAGCTACATTGAAAATATCTGAAAACTTACAAAAACTGATAAATATAATAGTAGACATGAGGATTGTATATAAAACCGTGGCAGAAATTTTGCATTGAAAAACAAAACTGAACAACAAATGCTGGGCTGGAACATTTTTTCTAAATTCCACGTATTATTGGCGTGATTGTCATCATACAATTAATAAGCATACATTTTTTGGGTTTCGAAATAAAAGCCAGAAAATTATCTTGATTCCTATTTTTCGATTACGAGGAGATTTTCTAATTTCAAGATTCACAAATTGACATTTAGTTTTATGGAAACTTGTTGAGTAAATATCCGACTTATAGTAATTTGTTATTTTTTGTGTCCAAAACTATTGATCAGGTGTTGTGACAAATTTGAAGCTGATTCCGGTAAAAATATGTGTTGCCGTGTTTTTAAGTACGATAATACTTTCAATCAGGCCACCCACAATAGTTTTAAAGACGGAACAAAATGTTTTCAGTTGTAAACAAAATCAAATTTATTTTCTACAATTTTAAAATCTAGTTTTCTCTTCTTCATTCGTCATCGCCGTATCATCTCTTTCCTTCGGTTCGCTTTTCGGTTTCACCTCTGTCGTCTTCTCCGAAACCATCGACTTAGCCTTCACCGATTCCTCAGTCGTCTGTAAATTTCGTACCCAATAAGCTGTGTAGTTCTTGTGAACAACATACCGTATCATAACTCAGCTTCTTTTTCTTTCGAATATCTATCGTCAGGTAGAAGCTGGTTTGGCCGAGCCTTCTTCGCTTCTGTTGTTTGCGTGTTTTACTAATCTCCCAGATGGCGTAAAACGCGGAAAATGCGATGCCAAAGAGGAGAATCACAAAAACAAGAGACCAAAGTGTGGCCGAGAAAGATTTAGGTGGTCCGGTGTATTCTATAAAGGGTACAGTAGATGTTAATACAATACTATTCTTAGATCTTAATTACTTGCGCATTCAATTACACGAAACAGAAACAACGAAATTGAAATATGATAATACTTTTGATTCAAAAGTGTCATTTTTATTTGAAATAGCCTTATTATTCTCTACACTTCAAACCGGTCCAGGTTCACGTTTCAAATTTTGTTCAGTGCTAATAGTGTTGGTTGTTTGCTACCTGACAGAAGTCCACAAGAAAACTACCAGACTTGTTTTATCACAAGATCTCAGACACGGTAAAATAAATTGTCACATATCCGCTTATTCCCGCTTATGAATGTTCCAGAGAATTTTGACGTTTTGTGTATGCAAAGTGGTGCGACTGCACAGTTTTCGAATTCTAGGAAAATGTAACTTCTAATGGTTGTGTTCACAACCACACGTTAGATTTGCTGTTTTTCAAAGGAATCCTCGAAAAATTGAGTTTTCGCGCACTTTTTCCTCTTTTCAAACAAAAAAAAAATGCATTCCTCTCTGCATTTCGAATGATCAATAGGTCCAGCTGACGAGAGAGCACATGAATATAAGAGAGCGCAGAGCAGTCTTACACACATCTGCTCGTTGGCTTCTTTCCAATATTTTCCTCAGTCTTCTGCTTCCATGACATTCTCTAGTAGTTATAAATATTCGGCGCTACGTCAAAATGAGCCACTAATTGAGGATGAGCCGGAAGAAGAGGCAGGTATTGTAGACGCGTATGAGATGAACACGATAATTGGGGAGAGTGGTATCGAATATGGCATGCCGGAAGGAACGTTTGATTCCGTGTTCAGTTATGCGCCGTATAATGATTTGGATAAGATGGGATATGAGGCGCCGAGAAGGTGAGTTCTTTGTTGAGAAAATGGGAGAATTTCGGGTCATGAGTAACAAAATTAAAATAACCGTCTGATTTTACAACTCTCTTCGGATCCTAATCTAATTTCATTGATAACTATGGTTTTGTGAAGGTTGAATAGAAGTTTACCGTGATTTCAATGTCAGATTCGGGTACATTAGATTTTCATCATTTATTTTTTCCCGACAAACTTCAATCAAAGTCAGAAAATAACCAAAACATTCCAGGCATGGTTTACAACTCGGCAGTCGCTACGCCAACTTCACCTACACCCGTGATTTCGTCCCGCAAGACGAAACTGATATCAAACTCGCCCCGCTGACAACCGTCGAGTTTCTCATCTACGCCGTCTCGATGTGCTTCGTTCTTTTGACCATGCCAATTTCCCTGATTTTCTCCTTGAAATTCGTGGCCGACAGTGAGAAGTTGGTGGTTTTGCGATTGGGAAGAGCCCAGAAGAC
Source organism: Caenorhabditis sp. 38 MB-2015 (assembly GCA_900536415.3). Lineage (NCBI taxonomy): Eukaryota > Metazoa > Nematoda > Chromadorea > Rhabditida > Rhabditidae > Caenorhabditis > Caenorhabditis quiockensis. The sequence continues at coordinate 8,888 of LR548946.1, forward strand.
AAAGGGACCGGGAATAGCGTGGATTGTGCCGTGTATCGATCAGACACATCGGATCACCACTTCGATCACCGCGTTCAATGTTCCACCATTGCAGGTAATTTTCAAAATTTTTAGTCAAATCATCTAAAATAAATGTTAAACTTCCAGGTTATCACTCAAGATCGTGGCTTGGTCGAACTCGGCGCTATTGTATACCTGCGTATACGCGACCCGATTCTTGCCGTTTGTGGTGTTCAAGATCGCAACAAATCCGTCCGCACACTTGCCAACACCATGCTCTATCGGTATATCAGCAAGAAACGTGTTTGTGAAATCACCAATATTCAGGATCGACGCATTTTGGCCGCCAATTTTAAGGTAGTTCTTCCCTGAATCTTCAAAAATACACAAAAATATGTTTCAGGATGAGTTAGCCGGTTTCACGTGTAACTTCGGCGTCGAGGTGACTGATGTCGAAATATCGGAGGTGAAAATTGTCAAAGAGGGCGAGAATATGGGCATGGCGGCGTTGAACACTGTGGCGAAGTCTGATGCTGGACAACAGTTATGGCAGGTGAGAAAAAGAAAGAAGCAGGCAGTTAGAGAACTCTGCGTGGATTTGTACACATTTTTTATTCCGGATTCTTGAATCAAAAACGTGGATTCTGAATCTTGGTTTCTGAATGCTCACGCGAATTGTAAACAACGGCATTTACTTTGGGTCAAATTTAGAAATTCGTAGGCTATCTCATAAGTCCTTGTTCAAAATTCAGATTTGTTGCATAAAATTTTCATAAATGATCTATTTTCAAGGTTATCAAGCCTGCGTTCGAAGAATTCACCAACGAATGTGCTGAAGAGAAGAAAGCGGAGGAATTGGCCGCTGCCGCTGCTTCTCCACTCATCGATTTCGGACCACCCGAACCGGCCCCTTGCTCTTCATCTTCTTCTGAACCCGAATTCGATCTAGATCGTCTCATAGGCGTTGCCAACATGGCTATCGACGAACATCTGACTCGCCTGATCGGAAAAGTTTTCGAAATTCGTTTGCGCGACGCTGGCGATGACGAGGATTCGTCGCCCATCTGCATAGATTTGAAGTCGGCGAATGGTTCGGCTCGTCGTGGCCCAGCTGCCAATCCTGATATCGTTTTTGAGGCGACACGCGAAGATTTTGCAAAAATTGCGCGACGTCGTATATCACCGGTTACTGCGTATATGAGTGGAAGTCTTCGAGTTAGAGGAAACGTGCAAGACGCGATGTTATTCAAGCATTTGGTTGATAGGATGAGCGATTGGTTATAACTACTGTATTTTTTTTTTTGTTTTCTCAATAATAAACGGGTTTTTTCACTAACACCAAGAAAATTGTATTCATTCTCTTTTAAGTTTTTGTTTCCATTAAAAAATTCCCTTATGACAGAATCCACGCCTTCTAACGCGATGAGAATCTATAAAAAATGAATAAAAAAAGCCGTATCTTTCTCTGTAGTCTCTGAAAAACACACACTATTTCGTCATTTGGCATTAAAGGCGCATAGATGACGAGAGTGTGTTGAGTCTTGTCGCGATGCGAACTAATCGAAATTACACGTGTGTGGTGCTGGATTTTTTCCATTTTTTCTTTTCCTTTTTTCGCTTTGTTTGAGGGAAACCATTGTGAATTTTTACAGAAAACGAGATGGGTTTGACTATTTCTTCGCTCTTCAATCGTCTTTTCGGAAAGAAACAGGTAATTTTTGCAGGATTATATGGCCGGGAAGATATTGAGAAAAATCTCGAGATTTCTTGTTCCAATCGGATTTGAGAAAATGAGAGTACAACGAGTATTATGACTCATCTCATTTTTGATTTCTGTCTCATCAGTAGTAATTTTTATCGATAAGGTTTCGAGTTTGAAATAGAAAATTGATTTTTGTTCGTAAAAACAAAGATTTACATTTACATACAATCTTTTTGGAGAAACGAAAGAAATGTGAGAACTATCTTTGGGCGAAGTCAAATAAGGAAAAGTTAATATTCTGAAATTAACGAAATTTCTATTTTTTGCTAGTTTCACAAAACTGGAATCGAAATATCATGTATTTGTTGGTAGAAAAATTTTTGTGAAAAAATATTGCGACTGTATGTTTTGTATCCAAGAATTGAATATCTTACTGAGTGGATGATAAAAATATTGAAACACCAAAAAATCTTCCAGGTTCGTATTCTTATGGTCGGACTCGATGCTGCCGGTAAAACGACAATTTTGTATAAGCTGAAGCTCGGAGAAATCGTCACCACAATTCCAACAATTGGTAATTTTTTAAAGTTTTGTGATGAAAAATATGAAATATTAATTTTTCAGGTTTCAACGTCGAAACTGTCGAATACAAGAACATTTCATTCACCGTTTGGGATGTTGGTGGTCAAGACAAGATCCGTCCATTGTGGAGACATTATTTCCAAAATACCCAAGGACTCATTTTCGTTGTAAGTTAGGCACTATTTTTCTCTTATCGTGACAGTATTTTTAACAAAAACCAACATAATCGAGTTTTCAGGTCGATTCCAACGATAAGGAGCGTATTGAAGAGTCTCGTGAAGAGTTGCACAAAATGTTGAACGAAGATGAACTCCGTGATGCCACTCTTCTTGTTTTTGCCAACAAACAAGTAAGTTTTTATTTTCTCATTTGTTCAAAACAATCAATTTCTTGTTTCGGGACATATTTAAAAAAATCAATGGAGAAAAAAACGAATCGATATGTTGAGAATTGTTTATGATCTGCTCATGAGAACAGTTAAAAAATTTTGTTGTTTCGAAACTATGTCGAAGTTTTTGAGGCTTTCACAGACATGCAAAAAATTTCTCTTCTAAAAAAATAGTGTCTTGAAATGAATCGACGGTTTTACGAATATTCTAAGCAAGAATTATTATTAAAAATTTCGTCGTCCAAAGACTTCAAGATGTGTTGTAAACGGTTGAACGAATTTTTATTCGTGAAGACTTCCGAGATTTTTTATATGATTCAATTTAAAATTTCAGGATTTGCCAAACGCCATGAACGCGGCTGAATTGACCGATAAGCTTGGGCTTCACAATCTCCGCTCTAGACAGGTAAGACATTTCTCCTAAAAAATTCGATCCCGGATCAGTTAGCACGATAAGATACAATGTTCGATTTTATCGAAAAATGGAGATTAAATCTAGAAAATAGTATGAGTAGATATAAATTCTATGTTTTTTGGGGATCTGTAAAAATATAATAATCCAATTTCTCTTCTTTCAGTGGTACATTCAAGCAACTTGTGCCACCCAAGGACATGGACTCTACGAAGGACTCGACTGGTTGTCGAACCAATTGTCAAAGACCTAATTGTGCACCTTCAATCCACCTAACTCCCCACCATACTGCAAAATGTGTGTAAAAACGCTTTCCATTCCTCTCTATCATCCATCCACCCCATAATGTATTTTTGTTCTTCAAATTGGGACCCCAAACACAAAAATTTAATATTTAAGTCGTATTTTCGTGAAAATTCGAAAGAAAATCCCCTTATGTTTAATTCTTCCTTGGCCGGGCACTCGTCGTTTTTTCAACTCGCTTTTCGATTGATTTTCTGAATTATGTGATATTCCAGCAATTTTTTATTTAATTATTTATGTGTTTTTTTCCGATTGTATCATATACCATTTATTTAAGTAGCGTCTTTTCAAACATAGGAAACTGGAACTTTTATTACAAAGCTTGGAAAATTAAAACATAAAAGCAAGCGACAAGATTAGGATTGACGATGATCCTCTGTTTAGATACGAAAATATTTTCACCACAATGGTTTACTAGACAAGATGTGGGCCTTGCGTTGTTTGGCCTGATGAGCTCGGTTGCTAAGAGCACCTTGTGGTGTCATGTCGGCGTCAACAGGAGCCGCCATTGCGTTTCCTTTACTTTGGTGCCCGCTAACAGCGTTGCGCAACCAACGAGTATCGGTGGAAACACCCGAAGAGCCAATTCGACGAGGAGTTTGTGGTCGATTCCAACCATCGGGAGCCTTTTCTGCTAATCAAAAAGGTATTAGTTTTTTTTCAAATTTCATTGATTTTTACCTCCATTTTCAGCCGACAACGACTGGAATAATTCATCGAAGACGACAAAGTTGGTGTTTTGCCAAACTGGCTTCGACATGGCATACTTTTGTGACATGAATCCTAACAATGTGACCGAAGGATTGTCCAAAGCGAGCTGGAATTGCTCAATTTTCTTCCTGAAATATAAGTGAATACGCTACCTGATAAGCTTCGGCGTGTTCTTGCGACAACAAATAATCGATCAATTGCTTTCCGACTCCTTGACGTTGCGATGAGAAATGAACATAGAAGTCTAGAAGACAGAGAATCTGTAAGCCTTTTTTGAATTTTCGATGTCAAAGAATCAATGTTACTGAGAAAATTTGCTCAAAACTTTTAATTACCTCTCCCTCATAAGTTTGCATCTGTGAATCATACAAAAACAATTTCTTTCTTCCAACTTTTGCAAATCCTAAAAGTCGGCTAACATCCTCTTCTTCGTCATATTTCCACGCCAAATACAATGTATTATCACTGTTGATCAATTTTTCACATGTTGTTAAAGGCGCACGTAAATTCAGGCAATGAGCAGAGAGCTTGGCCAATTTATCGATCGATTCATACACCAAAGGGTCTCTGGAAAACAATAAACTGAACCATTTGCGCAAAAAATTGGAAATTAGCGTGAAGTTTGGACCCTAATTAATCATAAGTTTAAGAAGAAAGGGAAACCGCAATACGTTGTTTTTTTTCTATAGAAACCCCTTACAATATTCACTTTCTGATGCCAAAAACATATAAATTTATCATCGTGTTAGTTTAACAGAAAACGTTTTTTTCGAAGAGCGATATGATAACAGGTTTAGGTTATCTTTCATCTCCCTAAAATAAGTAAAACGAAAAAAATGTTCTTGCTAAGTGTAAAAATTGTATTTATATAAAGGATGATTATATCAGTACTCCCTTTTTTATTTTTAGTTTTTATTTCGCCCGTACACAATGAAACTTACTGTAGCTGCTTGATTCTCATAGGATCGAGTCGAACCAATTGAGGTCCCAAAATTGGTCGAAAATCAGCGTTGACTTGCATTTTGTTGTCGTCTCGCGCCAAAAATGAACCGATAGAGGGGCGGGCAACTTTTTTGGCGTGCTCCCTATCATTTTCTCATGCATTTTTAAGTATCTCAGCGATCCTGCTTCTGAAGACACAAAAGCTCATCTCTATCAATTTCGGATGAGATAATTATTTATACATGAAACACTTTTTCATTTTTGATTCGAAACGCTTTTTTCATCTAAGAAGTGGGAAATAACATGATATGTAGTTTGGTGAGGGGTCAGAGTTCGGACCATGCGAAAATAATTGGTGCTTAGAGCATGCTGTGAGTCTATGTTTAAAAAATGTTAAAGTTAACACCAAAGACGTCTAACAAAAATATTTAGAGATAACTTTTGATTCTTTTCAGGTCCTGTTCAAGTTTTGGCCCTTTTCAAGTTCTAGATTTATTTGGATGGATTTTTTGGTAACTTCACAGACTTCATAAATACATTTGAACCACTAAGAATTTCCGATTCTTAGGTATTAAGGAATCAATGATTTTTTTTTGACTATTTTTGTGATTTCAAAGACATTACAATTTCTCAAATCACTGCCCAAGCATTCTTCGTTTTCTAGACAACAACACCTTGGATATATATTTTTTGAGATCAAACATTGATCCATGAGACATAAAGTCCCTGATCTGTATCTCGTCATTTCCGTCGTAAAATCCCAACAAAAAAAAACACAGTGTTTCTTTAAACCCTCAAAAATCACACACAACACAGAAAAAATCCGGTTTCACCTCACCTTTTTCTCAAAAAAAAGATTACAATAAATTAGGTTTTTTGTTCTTATCATCAACATTGTCAGATTTATTACGATTTTGTCTGTTTTCTTAGCAAAAACTTCGAATTTCTCTTTTCTTTGATTACAGTAATGAAGTCGGCCGACGAAGAGCATCAGCGATTGTGCCATTTGGCGGCGAAAATGCGCAATTTGGCTATTTTCACATTTTCCGTCGCCACGTTTACAGCACTCATCGCCATTTTTGCCCTGCCAATTTTGATTTCATCGACACTTCAGGCTGTGGTAAGAATAGGCTTTTCAAAATTTCTGAGAGACAATTAAATAGTGTAAGAGAAATGCATGCATCTTAAACATGACATGTATGGCGCAAGTGGTTGTGTTTCTGCCTCGCATGCGGAAGGTCGTGGGTTCGAGGTCCCCGGTCTGTTAGATTTTTTAATTTTGTGTTTTTATTTTATACTAGTATTTTTTCCAGCGTTTCTAAAAAAACAATTTTTTCATAAATTTTAAAAACTTTTGGAGTTGAAAAATATACTTCCTAGGGGTCAAAATTCAATAAAATGTAGCACATTCTGCATGGTTTTCCGTGACCGTTCGAATGCACTGACAAAAAATGGAGACTGTTAAAATTTTTTAAACTTTTGATTCTGTTTTTTTCAAGTTTACAATGCGTTTGAAAGGAAGTCATATAGCACATTTTGTAGCCCATTTCAAGCTCTACAAGATAGGCTATTAAAATCGACAAAAATTTCTGAGCTCATTTGAAAAAAAAAGTACAGTCTAACCATGGACGTTTTTTCAAAATCGGCTCCGAGCTATTTTTGATATTTTAATAGCATATCTTGTAGATCCCGAGAAGAGCTACAGAATGAGCTATATACTTTACCTGAAATTCATCTCTGGACTGAGAAATTGAGCTCCAAATTTTTTGAAAATTTTCACAACCCCCTTTTTTATTAGTTAATTTGAAAGAGCACAAAAAACGAAACAGAATATGCTATATTTTATTGAATTTTGACAACAGGAAAGTGTATTTTTACGCTCAGAAAAAATATGAAAAAGATCGTGTATTTTTGAGAGACGCAGACATATTTAATTGTAAAACTTCAATTTCGTGAATAATATCAATCAATATAATTGATGGATGTATACATCAAAAAATAACTTCATTTAATTCAAATAAAAAAAAAGAAAATAATTCACATACAACCGGGACCGAACTAGCGACCTTGCAATTTCAAGTCGAACGAGGTGTCTTATTTATCTTTAAAAATTATCATCTCACATGATATAAACTTGCTGTACCTTGGAAAGGCTGTAAAACAAAATACTATGTATATACAGTAATTTATGTTTTCAATTTTCAAAACAAAAACAAAATTAATTACAATCATGTTGAAGTTGAAGATTGATCGATCGGTAACTTCCGGGTTACTGTAGAAGAGTTGATCTGAAAATTAAAATTAAAATTTTTATGAATATAATATGTAGATCTCTAACTGTAAGTGCTAGCCGAAACTCGATCGTCAAAAGTTTAAATTTTGATTCTCTAAAATCCCACCAAATTCATCTACCTTCAGACATCCGTTGACGAGCAACTCGGCCGATGCACAATCGACAGCTTCCGCATGTACAAAGCGTTGGATGAAATTTGGCAAGCGTCCAAAAATCGAACAACTCAACGCCAAAAGCGACAGTACTCTCCTCAAGGACAATTCAACTATTATCCGGAGGTATTGGAAGCGATTCGGGCTCGCGCACTTCCTCAGCAAGGCTATGGATATCAGGCGAATTCTGGCGGAGGTGGATATGTTCAGCGGCCGACGTTTGTTGGTGGTGGACGTGAGTTGGATTTCTAGGCCATGGGCTACATTTATGGTTTTTTTTAAGCAACTAGCGCAGTTTTTAATGGGGGTCAGGCATCTTTCAATGGTGCTTGTGTTCCACGTTACGGACCACCAGGCCCTCCTGGTAATGTAGGTCTCGATGGAGCCGACGGAGCAGACGGCCGACCAGGATCTAATGGTGACCGAGGATCCGACGGTATCGCCGATATCGATCGTGAACCCTGCCAAATCTGCCCACCAGCCCGACAAGGACCACCCGGTCCACCAGGTCCAAAAGGACCCACCGGTATACCGGGTCCACGTGGAGAAGACGGAACAACAGAAGATGGTGAAGACGGACTCCCTGGTTTGTCAGGACCTCCAGGACCTGCCGGCCCACCAGGTCCACCCGGACCTCCCGGAGACATGGGAACATTCACCACAGAACAAGTTGCGGGTCGCCCGGGAGTACCGGGAGTCAAAGGAATGCCAGGCCCACAAGGCCCACGAGGAGAACCAGGCAAAGCCGGACCACAAGGCCCACCAGGCGCCCCGGGTATTGCAGGAGGTCCAGGTGTTGGCGGCCGTAATGGGCTTCCAGGACGTGCCGGACTTCCCGGACCCCCAGGAAGCCATTCGGTTTGCGATCATTGTCCTGTGCCAGTGCTTGAACCCGGATACCCGCTCAAATCGAAAAGAAATACACCATGACGTGGCGATAGGGTACTGTAATCACTTTTTTTTATTTTTTGTATGTATATATGTGTCATTGAATGAAAATATTATTTTTCTCATCGTGGTAAAAATTCAGAAAAAGCCTACAGTAACCCTTGAATTTCTGTTCGATGGAGCGCGCTTGTTTGCGTCTCTATCTCTCTCTCTCTCTCTCTCTCGCCTCTCTCAATCGCGTTTCATCGGATCAATACGAGACTATACTAATACCAATAGCGCAATAGTAGTTCCTCTAATCGAGATGAGGCACAGAAAGGGGCGAAATAGTGTGCGACGGATGGAGAGTGACGAGAGAATGACCTGTTTAGAAGGCCGAAATCGGTTGGAGAATGGAAAAAGGATGGACAGTAGTAAGAAAACCAGAAAAACTACATTTTCGCCTTCATTTTTTCTTCCTCTTCAGATGACTTGAACAAGAACATCCTTTTTCATAATATAATTAGAATCAATTTGTTTCTGGAAGAAAATTCCTGTTTTATTTATGTGCGAAAACTGAAAAAAATGGGAATTTTGATGTCTGCGTCTCTACTGTTTCTTGTCATGTCTGAATCTCCCATTTAATTTTATTCTCCGAATCCGATTCCAGCAAGATTTCAGGGTGGCAAATGAAAATCTGAAATTCTTGAAGATTCTTTCAGAACACATCTTTCGCGCTATAATAAACAAAATTCGAAAATTTATCTCTATTTCCCACGTGCATTTCTGAAGAATTAATGTTTGATGCCTTTTTTTCTGAAATTCTAGATTTCTCCAAGTGGATTTTTTGACTCAAGAAATTCAAGTCAGCAAAAAATTTGTAGAGTGGTGTTGTTCAAAACTTTAATATCATATTTTGGATTCAGAAAAGTACTGTCAACTCCACGTGGATTTGTTTCGAAATTTTCAAATTATGTATCCACGTGGTTTTGTTCCAAAAAAAAAATTTGACGCTAAATTATAAACTTTTCCCATTCCACGTGGATTTCGTAAAATTGACTGAACTCCTGAAGACTTCGAAATTTGAATTTCAGATGCCACGTGAAAAGATTGAAATTTTAAAGTTTATCAATAAACACAATTTCACGTGGATTTTTAGGTTTTTGCACCAAAAAATGTTTTTTTCTTAAATTCAACTTCCTCTCTGCGTCTCTCTGCGTCTCTAACTTTCTCTACCTGTCTGACTCTCATATTTCAAAATTTGGGCCAAAACGAAAGTTTCGCCCCTTATCACATCCAGCTTTTTTTCTCCGGCGCTTCTCCCAATTAATATAGGTCAAAAGGAATACATATTCTGGTTCAATTACCCAGTTCATAGGTATCTTTATCGATTTTCTCGCGCGCGGTCGCAAAACAAATATGAAAAGTTTTGGTAAATATGTATATCATTTTGACATTTTCTCGTGCCTGTCTCAAAAAAAAAACACAGCATCGCAAACCAAAAAAAAATTAATTTTATGCGTTTTTAATGTATATTTGTAAATATATATATAGGCCACGTATAACATCGTTTTTTTTTTCAGATAATGAACCTGTTAGTTTCTTGTTTGGGCCTGATTTTGGTGGCCACCTGGGCCGCGGCCCAGGGCCATAAAGAGGCTATCGAATTGTCGATGGCTAATCATGATCAGGTTTTGGGTAGTGCAACGGTGAGTTATTTTCTACGTGGATTTAGAAAATTACGGTACCAAGATTCAATTTAACGTGGATTTCAAAATTTTATCAGTACTGCGCACGAACATTTCCACGTGGATTTTCGAAAGTTTAGTGCTTAAAAAATAATCACGTTTTTTTTTGTTCACGAAAATTTTCCACGTGGATTTTCAAATTTTTGACGTCAAAAACAAAAATTAGAGCGACTTTAAAATTACAATTTGGATTTTTGAAAGTTTCACGCTGAAAATATTCCACGTGGATTTTTTAGATCTCCAGATTTGTGATATGATTAGTGAAAATATAATACCACGTGGGTTTTTCAAAAAATAAAAATTAATAATCGATTTACAGGTAGTATTCGTAGCATTCTGCGCGGACTGGTGTCCATTTTCACGCCGTCTTAAACCAATTTTCGAGGAATCCGCTCGCGTTTTCCACGCCGAAAATCCCACGTCATCAGTGGTTTGGGCTATAGTGGACAGTCAGAGACAGGCAGATGTCGGTGATAAATATTTCGTCAATAAATATCCGACGATGAAGGTGTTTGTGAATGGTGAACTTATTCAAAAGGAGTACAGGTGAGTCGAGACGCAGACAGTTAGAGAGGGAGAACGAGCTAAAGATAACGAGAAATAAAGAGAAGCAGACGATTAGAGAAGAACCAAGAGTCTCATTGAAGCTTTACAGATCAACCCGCTCAGTTGAAGCTCTCACCAACTTTGTTAAATTTCAACTCAGTACCGCTATCAACGAATTCTCGTCTCAAGACCATCTCGAATCATCAATCGATAAATCAAAACGTAATATCATTGCGCATATGAGAAAAGAGGGTCCAGCCTACCAAAATCTCAAGAAAATCACGTCGATTTTACGGGAAGATTGTCAATTCTGGCTTCCGACCGATGAATTGTCCGCGAGAACTACAGAAACGAATTTGGTGTTTGAGGATCCAGACAACTCGAATGAACAAGTCAAGTTTAGCGGCAATTTTGATGATTATGAATTCATGAAGCAGTGGATCACTGATAAATGTATTCCATTAGTTAGGTGAGTTCATAAGGAAAGAATGTTCGCTCTATTGAACACAAGATTTAAAAAAAAAACAAAGTTGTTGCTTATGAGCCGTTTCGAACAGGGCCAGACATTTGGTGCGCCTTAAAAAATACACTTACAGAAGATAACGATTCTCTGCGTCTCCTTCTGCCCCTCACTATTTCGGTTGTTTTTACAGAGAAGTGACATTCGAAAATGTTGAAGAATTGACTGAAGAAGGAATGCCGTTCTTGATCTACTTCCGCGATCCGGACAACAAAAAAGACGACAAATTGTTCGCTGACGCAGTCGCTCGTGAGCTCTACGACCAACGTGGCTCAGTCAATCCACTTCTCGCCGATGGTCACAAATTCGCACACCCTCTTAAACATTTGGGAAAAGCTCGCGGGGATTTGCCGGTTCTTGCCATTGACTCATTCCAACACATGTATCTCTTCCCGGATATGTCGCAACTCGCTGTCCCAGGAAAATTGCGCGAATTTATTATGGACTTGCATAGCGGTAAATTGCACAAGGAGTTCCATGAGAATCTTGATCAAAAGATGGTCGAATTGGCGAAGGCGAAAGCTGCGCGAGGTTTCAGCGATGATGAGTCGGATGATGCGATGCCGCCAGCCGCGCGACCTGCTGACACCACACCACCACCAAGTGTTTTCAAGGATTTGAAGCCGTCCGACAAGCGATATTCAATTTTGCAGAAGACCGAGCTGTAGATTGGTACTGTAGGGCGTAAAGTACTGTATTTTTTCCGATTTTTATCCGGGTTTGAGTTAATATGTCGATTTATTGTGATAATTTAATAAATTTATTTGAATTTAACTACAAACTGCGACTTTTTTTCCAAAAATTTAATTCTTGGTTATCAAAGCAGAATGTTCAGTTCCAAAACGGAAAAATTTTAAATTTTTGGGGAGCAAACTACATATTTTATCCTTTAGAAAGTTTAGTTTTTGGTTAGAAAATACAATTGTTCAATTCCAAAACAAGAAAATCAACAATTCTTTCATAGAAAAATTCCCCAAGCTCAACTCGAAAACCAAAATACCAAAAAATTGGGCGTTCAAAACGTTCAATCCTCCACAACTTTTTGTTGGCTGAAAATCTATCTAAAAATATTATATTATCTGTGTTGATTAGCCTATTGAAAGTGCTCTCACATGCCATTTTTCATTTTTTTTTTCTGTTGTTCGACGTCGTTTTTTGCAAGTAAACTTTGGGCGAGATGAACAAAAAAAATGAATCATTTTCCCTTTCCGAGCTTCTGATTTCCGGCGTGTTTTTGATTACACGGTATATATTATAAGGTGGTGTAATTATAGCCCGGTCTACTTTTTCGTTGTTTTTCTCCTCTCTTCCTTGGCCGAAAAATAAAATTTAATTTTGAATTTGATGAGAAAGCTGAAAAGAGGTTTTCGTGGATTTCATTAACTTGAGAATGTCGGCGGGCGAAGAAATGTTTTTTTTTTGAAAATTGAATTTTCAAGTTAGCGCGAGATGTTTGAATTCCAAGAAGGGGCGGAGCTTTTGGCTTTGAAAATCTTGATTAAACGAGAATTTTCTAAACTTTAGTCGGGATTTTTTCATTCAAATTTTGACTTTGAAAAATCAAGCTAAAATTAGTATTTTTTCTAATTCTCCTCATAATTTGTACTTTGCAAAACAAAAATTCAAAAATTGAATCTCAATGTTAGCGCGGTGAGATGTTTGAATCCAAAAAATGGGCGGTACTTTGTTGAGGGAGGGAAAAAAGCCAAAATTTTAGCTCAAAATTGTTATTTTTCACATTCATCTCAAAATTTCAGCTCAGCGATCCACTTAAATTCAAGAAGTTCTATTTCTAACTAAAATAGTACATATTTTCTGAAATTCCAGCCAAAATTTGTATTTGAGCTAGATTTTAAACTTCAAAAAAAAAATTCCCGCCGAAAATTGTATTCAAAAAAAAAAAAAAGAAATACTTCGAATCTATCTCTTCTTTACTCTAATTTGTTCAAACTTTTCCCCTTCTGAACTCCGATTTTCGTCCTTTTTCTTCTATAAAATTACGGCAAATCTTCTCGGAAATTCTCAATTTTCGTCTTTTTTCTGATTCTCGCTTTTCGCTTTATTGTTTTTTGCGAGGTTTTTCTTGTCCTAAGGGAAATTAGAAAACAGCATACGGTAGTCTGAACTAATTTTTGATGGGTTAAAAAAAAACTTTAAATTAGTACAGTATTGTTTTCTATTTTATAGTGACGGTAGCTGAAAATTTCAGATGTCCACTAAAAATTGTGACACTTTGGAGTATATGAATCGATATCGCCCAATTATATATCAACAAATATTTCAGGTAAGGGATAACGCATAGCGATTTGTTTTAAAAAATTATGTTTTCTTGAATTTTGAATTCTAACATTTTTCCGCGTAAACAATAATATTTAAATTTTTGCACCGAAATTCCACGTGTAAGTGTATCCCACTTGAAAATTTGAATCTAAATTAAATAGAAAACAGAAAAATGAAAAAATATTAAATAGAAAACAGAATGAAAACAGAATGATTCGGTTTAAAATTTTTTTGAAATTTATTCAACCTTTCTTTAGAACCCGAGCATTAATTTTTTGATGGAGAGTTTTATTCAAAACAAAATTATTCTCCGCTCACCAACTGAAATTAGGATGTTGGCTCTAAAAAGCCACATAACCGCCAACTCTTTGATTGTAACTTTTTACATGAGTCAGAAATCACATTCTAACCTTTAAAATTTTTCTCCTAATTATATGTTTTGAAGTTTAGATCAAATATGTTTTCCAAAACCAAATGAAAATCTGTCTAGCTTTTTCTGACCAAGACTTCGTTGTTCACAGATTCTCTGCTCGCTCTCCTCAATCATCATCGTTTTCTTCGGCCGCCTAATTCAAAAACCAGCATACTTTCATCCAAATGTCAAAATCCTCATTAAACTCTTCCAATTCTCCGTTCTAATTTACTCATTCAACAACTCAAGTGCTCAGGTAAATCCTAGAACTTCAACCAAAAAGTACACCGAAACACTGAAAATTCCAGCTCTATCACTTGTTGACCGCACAAATATTTGAGAATTGTGAATTTCTAATCTCAACTCGTCTATGCTTTCCATTTCGATTTCTTTGTACCGCATCGGTGACAGGATTCTGTCTCTTTCCATTTTCAATTCCAATCGAAAGAGCTATTGCGACAAAAAATCTGGGTAAAGGCTACGAAAATCGAAAGGCGAATCTAGGATCGTTTGTGGGATATTGTTCGGTGAGTGATAAAGAAGACACTGATCGCATTGATTGGCTCAGACATTCAGACGTCTAGAGTAGTGAAGAGATAATAAATTACACCTAGGTTAGGGAGGATCTAATTTTTGGGTTAACATCTTTCCTTGAATTAGTCGATATTGTTGGTTTTCGATCAGAGTCCGAAGGGAAATCAACACACATCATAATTAACACTAATAGAGTTTTTCCTAGTTAAAACCGAAGTTCGATTGTTAACAAGCACCTCATCGAATGGCGTCGATCAAATTCAAATAAAAATGACATTAAGAGTTAATATCTTACAAGTCAATCAACATCTGCTTTCTAGATAATGCTCTCTATCGGGTTCTCACTATTCCACCATTTACCAAACCTATCCATCGACGTGGAATGCGACAACTGTCTCTTCAGTACTCCACCAGAAACCGTACCTCAACACTTGTCAATTTTCGGCGTTGCATGCTCAACCGTGGCACTAGTGTTAACTTTTAGCCTACTTTGCTATAATCGAGCACAGCTTTCAAGGTAAACTAAATCATAGCGGCCAAAAAAAATTTCTCTTTCAGAAAAACCTATTCCCTATCTTCTGAATTTCAAATAAACCAAAATCTGCGAATTCTACATTTGGGACTGCCGATGTCGTTTCTAACATTTATCTTGTTTTTGTTGATTTCAGTATCAGAAATATACTTTCAACAAGAGCACGAAACGATGAAAGAAAATCAAGAATTCATTCAATTGAGAAGTTGGAAAATGGCGCAGAATGTGAGTATGAAAGAGCATATTACCTTAACTCTTTGCTATTCCAGCTATTCCCTATCTACACTGTGCTATGTTCTTTAATCTGGCTAGCTCAAATGCTCTACGAGCGAAAAAAGCGAAAATTGGGAAATGAGCGATTGATGGCATCGTTGGCCAAAAAAGGCGACGAGCGAAATGTCTATTTTCAAACGCTCCAGAATCAATGGGCGTATCCGACTAACAAAAGAGTGAGTACAGTGCTACCGAGGAGCACTGTGCCAACAGTATCCTCATCGCAACGGGTTTCTTTGACTGATTGTAAATTGTAAATAAATATTTTAAGTTTTTGGCGCATATTTTATGAAAAACTAAAAATTACCTTGAATCTTTTTTTTTGCGACTTCTTTATTGCGTCGCTGATTGTGGCAAGATGAAAGTTTGGGGAAGTTTTTCGCCAAAATATATTTTCGAGTTTCCGCCAATCGACTTAATTCGCTCCAATTCCAAATATTCTCTGAAAATCGTATTCGAAGTTCTATGACAGGTTTTCGCAGAAATTATCTTACGGTGTTAGAAGAAGCTTATTGGCTTCAGCTTTCTTTTTGAGTTCATAGAATTGCGCATCCGATTTCGCTCTTTCAGACGCTAGATGACTTTCAGCTTCGAGTTGGTTCATCAATTTCTGCGTTTCTTTTTCCGAAATCAACTGTTTTTGATGGATTATGGCAACTTGCGCGGCTTTCTCAGCTTCAATAACCGCTTTCTTCCTTTCAGTTTCCGCCAATTTTTCGACAACTTTTTGATTTTGAATCGCCACCAACAATTTCGTCTTCTCCGCTTCCATTTGCTCGTAGTTCAATCGAATCTCTTCAGGTATTTTAGGTTTTGTGACACGGACGGCTTGGACAAAGAGCCCAGGAGCCATTTGAGTCAAATCTTGTTGAAGCGCTTTCTTTATCTCCTCGTCAATGGTGTCTGAAAATGAAGATCTTATTTTTGAGTCACCAAAGTGCGTAAACTAACCAAAAAGATCGATATAGACCTCCTGCAATGAGTGCCCACTACAAAACTGATTAACTTCATGATGAACTTTGTTGAAAATCAGCGGCCTATCATAATCAACCGTGTAATTTTTGACGATTGAATACACTGTAAACAATAAGAAAACTTCATAGCGTAAATGTATTTAAAATAGTTATCTTACCACTTTCTTGCGCAAGAATATTCACAACTTCGATGCGATCGAAATAGATCATAACACCACCGGATGTTCCACATGGCACATTTGTTGCCTCGTCCGTTTGAAGAGTGACTTGGACTGATTTGACTTGGGTGAGAACCGGGACTAGGAGATGATAGCCCGGATGGGAGACGGTTTTTAATAGGGCGCCACCCTGAAATGTGGTAGTTGATGTATTTGAACAATCTAGTTTTCAAAACAATAATCTACTAATGTGAATTTTGAAATGTACATTGGAAAATTTTCTTGAATACAGAATTGAATCTTTGAGTTCCAATATTGAAATAGATGAAAAGAGTTTTAATTCGCAAATTGAGAATTTCATCTTGAATATTTTCAAGGAAAGTATAATGTAGTAATATTACTATCACTAGATAAGTAAAGCTGCCTTTTTGCTGGAATACTTTTCGATGAGAACATTGAGAGATATTGTATTAGAAATCGAAATTTAGAAAAATAGTTCACTTTATGTGAACGTTGAAACGTACACCAGATTGGAAAGATTTTTTCAAAACTGTATTGTATTAAATTTTCAGACTAACAGCCACAAGTTTTAAAAAAATGAAAGTTCTTACGCACTCACCCTATAGTAAACTCCGACGTGGCCTTCCTCAATTTTGTGCAACGCGCAGCTCAAAATCGAAATCCATACAACAACGAAACCTATCAACAATTCCCAAAGCATCTGAAAAAGCGGGTGTAAGACAGAACAGGTTAAGCAAAGAGACGCAAACATGCAGAGAAATTAGAACTCGTTAAAAGGAACACATACAAACAAATTGAAACATGGCTGAAAACCCGGAAAGAAATTTTATAGTGTCAAAGGGATTTGCAAAACAGATAACGTTAAAACGAAGAGAGTTTGTAAAATGAACAATTGTTGGAAGACGAATTGAGCTTCGCCGAAATTCTTGATTAAATACGACAGTGGAGTTCCGGCGAATATCGAACCAGCTGAAAATACCTAGTGATGATTATTAGGCCGAATTGGTAAAACTAACAGGCGGCGATAAAACTGATAAACGCCGAACAGGTTCCCGCTATAGTTTTATCTCCACATTGAGCAGCGATGAGACACCAGACATTGATTGAGGCATTCACGAAGAAACCAATCAAGAAACCGAATGAAGTTGAGTATTCCTGAAACATAACAGTAATTCTAATATTGTCAACTAAATCTATCCCCAACCTTATATTTCAAAACCATTGCTCCACAAATCATCATCACCGTCGTTGAACAAACACCAACTGTCCGCCTCGACAAAACCCGTGAATCCAATAAAACACCCGACGCCAAAATACCAATCAACCCACCAACTTCGTAGAAAATATGAAATCCGGCCTGTTTTTCAGCGGCCAAGTAGAGCGGCATCCACGTTTCCGAAATTGTTCGCATTTCCATCGAAAAGAAGTAAATTATGGCAATGTGCCAAATAACGGAAGATTTCACGACTTGTGCGAGCCCTTGCGATTTCTTCGCAGCGGCAACGACTTTTGGCGATTCCTCAGGAATTCTCGAGAAGAATCGGGTGAAACCAGCGACGCTGCCTAAGATCAGCGCAAGATTGAATAGTATTGTACGCCAATAGAACAATTTTAGATACGACATGAAGAGACCAGCTACAGTACTCCCGGTTCCAAGAATAGAGAACATTGTCGAATATTGTGTATCATCGAAGATCTGAGAAAAAAAAAACTACAGTGATTTCAATATTGTTCGTTTCAGTTACCTGCGCAAGCAATTTAGTGGCTGGAACCCAACAGGCTCCCTGCATACAACCGATCAAAATCATAATAGCAGTAATTTGCAGGATTGTCGTTGAAAACGCTGAAGTACAAATTACACTTCAACGTGTAGAGGTATACTGTACATACCCAAACATAACGTTAAAGCTGCGCACGTCAATAATCCTCCCGTATAAATTCTCAAGTTGGAACTTCGGTCAGCGGCCACACCAAACACCAACTTAGATACTGTGAGAGCTGCTGCATGGCAAGACACCAGAAATCCTGTAAAGCGCAAATTAAAGTAACTCTGTGAGTTTGATGTGGATGATTATTGTATGTACCTTTAGAGTTAGCAAAACTTAAAGGAACGAAACAAAGCTCTAAGTGTGCGCTCAACAGAAGAGAATCAAGAATTCAGAGAAGGAAAATGCCTCACAGTTTTTAAAAATAAAAAGAAACATTGAACGTAAAAATTTATACAACCTTCTAACAAAATAAGTAACCTAGGCAACCGAGATGAAACAAGCAGGTAACCTGAAAATTATAATCTTGGACGATATATTTCTATTTGAAACATACCTCACTACGTTTACGAATACTTATGCCGCCTTATCAGATCACAAAACATTTCGTAGAACAAAAATGCGCATCCCGAATTAGCACCCGCTTTGATTTGACTCGGCCAAAGTCCTTTGAATAATCCCAGCCAACTCTCGTTTCGTACCACCTGCAATTTTTTTTTGTTTATATATTAATCAATTTCCTGAATCTTACCATCGTTACTGTTTTTAATAGACCGTCACTATAATTACTGGTCTTTCCGAATCCAGACCGTTCAAATCCGTTCATTTGTAATCGATGTCTAACCATGTCTAACGGATATAAAACCTTGAAATGGATACGGTAGAATTCGTTAAACAAAACTCGCTATCTTACCGTTTTAGATACAGTACCCGCCATCGCTCCACTGAACAATGCACCAGTCGAGTCGTGCTCCAAAAACGGCCACCAATCCATAAAACAATTGTATAAAGCAAACTGCATACCCGTAAATGGAGCAATCTGAAAGAAACAATTCTGATATTGAACCAAGATTCGTAAATTTCTCACCTGTGCTACACTTGGAATCCATCCGCGAAAATAACCAGGGACACCTTCTTTCTTCCAAATGTGCTGCATTGCATGCCATGTTCCAGAATATACAACGTGGCCAGATTTTTGAGCAACTAGGCGAGTTCGAATCACGTCAAGAGGCATCGCCTTGAAAATTAGGAAAATAATTTCTTTAAAATTCAAAGAAAAAATATTACCGCAGTCATTGCCAAACATCCACTCAAGGCTCCACACATGAAGTCCGACGTCGATTTAGCTGCTTGATTCTCCTCGTCTATCCGGAAAATTCGGCCTGATTCTCGACTTAACCATTCGAAACTTGAAAATTGCACAAGTCCGTAAATTGCTGATAGACCTTGAGCTGGCATGTGACCCTTCCAAAATGCCTTCGATCCTTCCTCCTTCGTGATCAGAATGACTGATTGGAGAACTCCCTGAAGTAAAATAAATTTTGAAACAAGTTTAATAAGAACCGTGCTCACCTTGTATTTCCCAGACTGCTTCCCTCGAATAGGCTCTTCTTGGAGTTGAAAACGAATTTTTAGCACGTCCAACGGTTGAATAATCATTCTAGTCACTATTCCACTAGCCATACCGGCTTCACTAAAAAAAAAAAGAAATAACTATAATGTATGTTCTCTTGAATTGTCTCACCTATATTCCGTCGATGTGAGTGGTAATTGCCCATTGATAGGTTCCGGATGATAGCCAACCATATATTTATCAAATCTCCAAAATCAATAATACTTGTCAAACCAAAGCACTGATCAAAATAACAACGAGAGATAAGAGAGAGTGCAGAGGAAACAGAGAACACACACCGGGAGCATTTCGGATTTTTTTTTCAATTTTTCAAATTATTAGTTTAAAATTCTTATTCTACAGTTCACTTTCAAGGTACATAGCTGAATTTGCACTCACCAATATCATCATTGTGAATTTTGATCTCTTGCCGTATTTGTGATAAAAGTACGATAGGAAGGCGACGAAATAGGATAAACCCGGCGTGAATCAGAAAAATCAGGAAGAATTTGGCATATTTCCACATTACACGTATTAACTCGTTTCTATAATGGATTTTTGCGAAAATTTTTTGATTGCCGAAAAACAATTAAAGACGAAAATATGTGGGAAGGCACTAAAAAAATCAGATTCCGCGAATAGGAATTATATTGGCCTATAGAAAATGAAACTCTGAATTTTTCTAATGCAAAAGAAATTCAAGGGAAATGCTGAGAACTACGGAAAGTTGAAAAAGAACATTAAAAAATGAATAAAATTTTATCTTTTTGAATAATTGTAAATACGCCAACATCCTGAGCTTTGCGTATTTTTTGTGCTGACGCGAGTTAGGTTTTTCTTTTATTTGTTTTTCAAAAGAAATTCTTTCGAATTCATTCTCTATCTATTTCCAAGTGAAATCTTCATAATTTTGCAGAAAATGGCAACATCAATGGTAGATCCAGAGAATCCAGAAATGGAGACATCAAAATTTTTCGGATTATTCAAAAATCCCGATCCTGGATTCACGCAGACCTCAATTTCACTTTTCACCAATTTCATGTTAACCAATATGTTCGTATATGGTGTGACGGGCAGAGCAAAGATGGCGTACATGGCGAGTATGGCTTCAATTCCGATCTCGGTGATTTTATGTGTTAGGTAAGTGAAAGATAAGGGCGGTGCAAAAACTGTAACGAAACACTTTTCAGAGACTCGCAAAAGGACTACGAAAAATGGAAGGAGATGCGACTTTTACGTCTCAAAGGAGTTCCGGATCGATTTATGCCATACAAATGTAAATACGATTGGACAGATTATGATCAGCGAAAAATGATGCGGGAAATACAACAGTAATAATCATAATATGCACTTTAAATTATCAGTTCTTTAGTAAACTTTGGATAGCTTTCACAGTGATCGGATTCATTTTCGGAATATTTTTCTGGAATTGTGAAATCGCACGGTCTCGAGTAACTTGCCAATTGAAGAGCGCTCTGAAATTACGTTCCTCATTGTAAAATCATAGAAATAACGGTAAATCTTACCTATAAATTGGCTTACAATACTTCATTCTTCCAACCGCCAAGGCAAACGCCAAACTAGGCTCCACAACTGGCGCATATTTTGTGTCAAGACCCAACAATAGATAACTGAACTTGATCTCCGAGTGCTTAACTTGATCTAGTTTGTAGCTTTCGGTAAGAGCGGGCATTTTTTCAACACCAAATTGTCCACGATTCGCACGGATTTCATCAATGACCGCCAATTTTTGAGCACTAGACATTTTCTCGTAAATTTGCTCAGTGTCTTTCGGAATTTCCAAATTCTTTGTCCAATTTCCAGCTAAATTTTTGCATTCATCAGTCAGAGTGGTATCATACTTCGGCTTTGGTGGAACACCAGGAGCTTTAAGCCACAGGTTCCAATCGATATTGTCGAGAATCACTCGTTTATCTGAGAATGTCGAATAGAGATATTCTTGGAATTCATCAGTGGATACTGTTTTGTAGGCGAATCTTAAGAATATGCATATTTTATCATAATTTCGCCATAAAAGTTTTATTTTTATGATAAAACTCACTCTCGAATATAATTTCTCAAAAACTCCTCGAATCTCGGCATGTCTCCAATTGCCTGTTCGATCGTCAATAAAAGTGCTGATCCTTTTTCATATGGAATACTAGAAAATGCCTCATCCGGATCGGTATCTCCCAACTTTTGAATCAATTTCGTGTATTCATGATCAGGTCCAAAAAGTTTGACTGTTGGAACCAAAGCGTTCTACGATGAAATATTATTATATATTCACATGAATTATAGCCTACCTCAAATCCTTGCTGACTTTCAAACTGTCTCTCCTTTTCTCCATGCATTCTTCCATGAATCTTGCGCTCCAAAAACACGGTGAACCCCTCGTTGAGCCAGAACTGTTCCCACGAAAAATTGGTCACCAAATTACCCGTCCAACTATGAGCAATTTCGTGAGCGATCACGTTCACCAAACTTCGATCGCCCACTAACAGAGTGGGAGTGATGAAGGTGAGACACGGGTTCTCCATTCCACCAAATGGAAATGAGGCGGGAAGAACTACAAGGTCGTAACGTCCCCAAACATAAGGACCAGCCACGCTTTCGGCCACCTTGAGAATGTCTTCGGTCTGGGCGAATTCGTATTCAGCAGCTGACGCTTGAGATGGTTCGGCCCAGACCGCGCACCTGGAATAAACTCAACATGTATTTAACGAGGAGTTCTGCGAAATTATTCGCAGCACAGGAAATTTGTTCTGTAAAAATATGTCTACCTCTCACTGATTTTTCTCGACTCCAATTTACCAACAACAATAGCCAGAAGATAGAAGGGAATTCTTACAGGTTGTTCAAACTTGAAAACATCATACTTTCCACATTCGGATCTCTCATTCCCCTTTCCAATCGCCGACATCAAACAGGTTAGACCGATTGGAACACAAACCGTAGCTTTATAGGTACTTTTAATCGATGGTGTATCCATACATGGTACAATCGATCTCGCGTTAATTGCCTGACATTGGGAGAATAAGTAGGGCGCTTTACCGTCAGTAGTTTGATCAGCGGTCAAGAATTGCAAAGCTGTCGCATTTTGACTTGTTGAATAATTGATCACAAGTTTCCTAAATATACTATTTTGTTTTTTGCTAATAAGAAAAAATCTCACAAATTCTCTCCTTCAGCTAATTGTTTCGTAGAAATCTTCAACTTCTGGCCTAATCCCGGATTCTCCACAACCTCGAACTTCAGATTTTCTGTAGATTTGACGTCGTGGATTTCGAGTGCGCGAGTATCCAAAATAACTTGATTAGTTGGTTTCAGCGTTTTCAGATCGATTTCGACTCTTCCTTCAATTTTCGATTTTTCGAAGTCGACTTTCCAGTGTAAATCATAGCTCTCTACAGCGATTTCGGTGTAGTTGGAGCCAGTAGAAGGATCGATAGGATGAACCATGCTAAAGATAATTAAAAGGTGATTTTGTTTTTTTCAAATTTAAGATACATTCAGAGGTTACGACGAACCTATAAGATTTTCGAAAGAAGCAAACAATATAGTTCAAGATTTTTTGACTAAATTCACAAAAATAATATCATCAGCATAAAAATCCAGGTCAAAATCACATTTTGGGACAGGTATCACAGTGAAATACTCTAAAACTTTTTCGAAAAAAAGGCTCTGCGCTGCAGAAGCCTCGCCAATATCGCGTTTCTCACTGACTATTAAAATTTCTTTAGCATCTGAAGCTTTGAGAAATTCAAGGAGGGGAAGTATAGAGGAGTTATAATAGATACAATCAACAGCGAGGAGAAGATCAAGGTCAGGTGGGCTGGCATCTTTGGTCCAGTCGAGAACTTTTGATTTTATTCGGGAGTTTGGAAAGAGTTTGATATTTTCTGCTATATTTTTGTCGAGCAGCGTCATTCTTTCTTCTAAATCGGTGACGATTACTTCAGCGCCCAGCGCGGCCAATGCTATTCCACAAACCCCTGTACCACTTCCAAGTTCTAGAATCTGAGAATCGAAGATTTTTTAAAATAAAGATATAAAAGCTAACCTTTTTTCCTTTCCATTTTGTAGAATTTTTGAAGAAATAGTATGACGCCATCAATGCACTGTCCCAGACAACACCTCCAACATCAGTCAAAACTTCCTGCAAGAATTTTCTTATCAATGTCTTTTGATAAATTTCTAGTGATAATACCTGATATATAACAAGCTCTTGCTCTGCTTCTTCCTCTGATTGTTGAAAACTTAGCACCCGCGGATATTCTTCCATTTTTTGTGCGGAAACTAGAAAAAGAGTTTCAAAAAATCGAGAGAAATAAAAGAAATCCGAGAGAACTACACTAAAAAGATTTCAGTGCAGTTCAAGACCACGGGGTTTAAAAAATGTTCCTTTAAAGAAGTACTGTATATATTATTTCGTTTTAATTTTTTCAAAAAATGATTATTCATGAATATGTTCAGTAAAATTCAAGTTAATCCGAAAGAAATACACAAAATCATCGTTTCGCAACCTGAGAAAATGCGCTCAAATACAAAAGCTACGTGTCGCTGAGTTTTCAAACTGAAATTCCTTATTTTTTCAACATAATTTTGAATTTTCATCTCTCCCCACCATTTTTCACTGGCCACATTTATGTTGCCACGCGTCGGTTCTTTCTCTGCGTCTCTCACACTCTATGCATTGTTTGAATGTGAACAAAACGTATATTTGATGTGTTTATATAGGCGTTTTAGGAGTTTTTAATTTTTTTCGTATATTTTGTACTAAAAAAATGTGATTGGAATTGAAAAGAGATGCGAAAATGACTAATTCCTCTTTTTTATTATGGAATATTTTGAATTTCGATGTTTTCGCGGTTTTTAAAAGTTTTGTAGATCAAGTAAAGTAGTTTTTTTTCAGAAATGAAGGCATTAATTCTTGTCGGCGGTTACGGCACCCGCCTCAGGCCTCTTACACTAACCCAACCGAAACCGCTAGTCGAATTCGCCAACAAACCAATGATGTTGCACCAAATGGAGGCTTTGGCGCAAGTTGGAGTTGATACAGTAGTTCTAGCTGTGAGCTATCGAGCCGAGCAGTTGGAACAGGAAATGGCCGTGCATGCCGAACGACTCGGAGTTAGGCTTGTTTTTTCACTCGAGGAAGAACCACTGGGAACTGCTGGACCATTGGCGCTGGCTAGGTTAGTTATTTTAAAAATAAAAATATATATTTAAAAAAAGTTCCTTGTGACAACTCGAATAAAATAAGAATATCAACCTCAAAAAATCGAAAACCTTTCTAAATTTCTAGAAAGCACCTCGAAGGTTCAGAACCTTTCTTCGTACTGAACAGTGATGTAATCTGCGATTTTCCTTTCCAACAAATGGTCGAATTTCACCAATCACACGGAAAAGAAGGCACAATTGCAGTGACGAAAGTCGAAGAACCATCAAAATATGGAGTTGTTGTTTTCGATGAAAGCAATGGCGAAATTGCCGAGTTCGTGGAAAAACCACAGGTACGGATTCTAAAATGATCAAACCAAATTCATTATATTTTTTGTAGGAATACGTTGGAAACAAGATCAACGCTGGTCTCTACATCTTCAACTCAGCGATTCTCGACAGAATTCCACTCAAACCGACAAGTATCGAAAAAGAGGTAGTCGCTGTTAGAAGTTTTCCCCAACGTAATAAATACATTTCTAGATTTTCCCAGCCATGGCGACATCTCAAAACTTGTTTGCCTTTGTCCTTCCCGGATTTTGGATGGATGTTGGACAGCCGAAAGATTTCCTCAAAGGCGTGTCGTTGTTTTTGGCGCATAAACGAGCAACTGCACCAGAAGAATTGTCGACGGGCGCTGCAATTCACGAGAGCGCTAAAATTCAAGGAAATGTATTAGGTTGGTTGATTATTAGTAGATTTGAAAAAAGTCAAATGTAAACAAAATAAAACTGTAAGACTCTAAGCGTTACACTCTTTCACAAAATATTTGAAAATATATTCAATTTAAAAGTGAGGTCTTATAAGAAAAAAAGTCAATCAACAATTTCAATAAATTGATTCTAGAATAGAAATGTGCTGAAAAATTATAATGTAAAAAATCTTTCGCAACCCATTCCTTTTTCAGTTGATCCAACCGCATCAGTCGGTGAAAATTGTGTCATTGGTCCAAATGTGGTTATCGGTCCTCGTGTTCGAATCGAGAAAGGAGCTTGTATTCGAAAATCGACCATTTTATCCGATTCTACGATTGCCAATTTTTCCTGGGTTTCTGGAAGTATCATTGGAAGGAAGTGTTCGATTGGAAGTTGGGTTCGAATCGAAAACAATTGCGTGATTGGAGACGATGTGGTGAGTTGGGTAAAAAAAAATAAATTTTTTAAAAAAGATTTTTGATTTCAGTTTTTACTTAAAGATTTTCAACACTATTCTCAAAGAATTTCTAAAGTTTTGACGATCCCCTTAGTGTGTTCTTTGTTTCGAAAAAGTCCGAAAATAATTACACAATAATGTCGAATTTTTAAATTTGCGAAAACATAGGACAATCAAATTAAACAATTTTTGCTGATTATTTCTTTTCTAAAAATAAACTATTTTCCAGGTTGTCAAAGATGAGCTCTACCTCAATGGTGCCCGAGTCCTACCACACAAATCGATAGCCAGCAATGTCCCCGAGCCGGATATTATCATGTAGATATTAACTTTTTTCATACTAATTCCAAATTCTAACCATGCCAAAGATGTAACTTGTGATATTTTTACTACTATTTATTTTTACCTGAATCTCAGCCGATTTTCAGTCAAAAAGTGCGGGATTTTTCAGTTGTTTTGGGGTTTTTTCTATGATTTATTTATTGCACATTTACAAATCCAGGAGAATTTAATAAATCTGTTGATTTTTAACCTTGAAGAAACATCAAAAAAGTTATTCATCTTGTACATAGTTATCTGTAAAGTGGTCTTGTCTTACAGAAAAAAAAAAAAACTATTGTAGATGAGTTCGAAGGGTTCAGGAGAGGATGTGGAAGACTGGTTGGATATTGGAGGTGGTCAGCGACGGGCTGAATCGATGACTAGTTTGAACCTAGATGACGTTTTGATAGAGGTGATTATGAAACTCATTTTGAAATAATACACAAAGTCGCTCAACTTGCATCTGATTTTTTAAAAGCTTTTGAAATCAAGCTCATCGCTATGAAAAACTTGCGAGACTTGGACTGTTCCGAAAACACTAAGGTTAAAATAATGAAAGCCATTTCGGCATAAAATCACAAAAATGGTTTCGAAACAGTGAATGTAAATCACTCTGAAAATTATGCTTACAATCAATCGATATATTGATTTCATTATCAAAGTAAATAAAGATTTAAAAATGAAGATGCCGGCTTTGTGAATAAAATTAATACACCAAAATGATATTAGGGTTCGCTATTTCGGACCATACAGAATAGAGAATTTGGGATCTCCGATCAATGATCTTGCCGACTTGAAGAATTTGATGATATTCATAAAAAGCTATAAAATATACGAAAAATCGAGTTAGCTTGTTAAATTTTCTGAAAACTGGGACTTTATACAAAAGAAGCATTTCTAGAAATCAAAAATGATAATCGAGTTCACTTTTTTAATCGTATTTACTCTATTATATGGGCACCTCCAGTTGAAGGGCGCCTCTAATACAAGGGCACTCGGGACACTTATAATTTGAGCATTAGAAAAAATAATTATCCATTTTTAGTGTGTTGATTTTAAAACTAAAACCCGTTAAAGTGTTAACTCATTCAGTGAATCATCAAAAACGGAAAAGGAACCTCTAGAAATGCAGACTTTTTTTTATCAAAAAAGAACTAGAAATAATGGGTTGAAAAATAGAAGGGCATGCCCTTATATTAGAGAAAATACGTTATATCAAGTTTCTTAGAACAGTTAATCATACTGAAGCCCTCATTCAAACTTGAAAGCTCATATTTCTCTAAAACTTCAGAATCGATTATTTAATATTGAGAACCTTATATTCTTTTGGTGTTGTTATATATTATAGGATAGAACCGATAATTTTAACAAAAATACAGACAAACCGTAACCCCATTCGAAAAATAATTGAAAAACCCGATTCCAGATCGAAAACCTTGATGACGTTCTATCTGAAGACACTCTAACCATCACTGAAGATGACGACGGAATTTATTGTGAATCGCCTAGTCTACAATCAGAATACACCTACAACCTCGACTCGGACATTGTTATTCATGCGCATCGTGAGTAGAGTACCACGAAGTTCTCGTCAACCGACACCAATAACTTCAGAATCAATTTCCCATCAAATTTCGGCGATTCGCGCCAAATCTGGTCCACCCGTGGCGATCGCAGAGAAGAACGGACACATCGCAATAGTCACTTCGAAGGGACATGTACAAATTTTCGATTTAGATGGAAAATTGGATCGGTATTATCAGGGTGGAGATGAGGCGGCGGCCTGTTTGGCGTTTTCTCTAGACTCCAAATTTTTGGCTGTCGGATTTTCAAAGGGAACAGTTAAGGTGAGATTTTAAGAGTGAAATTCAAAACAATTCACGCCTGTAGTTTCATTTCCATCCAATGAACACATATTTTTCAGATCCTCAATGTGAAATCTGGTGCTATCGACTTAATTATTCAGCCCGCTTGCCAGCCTGGCCTCGGGATTCTTCAAATTCTCTATATAACCGGGTCCACATCATTTTTAACACTCGACACAGGCGGTTCGGTGTACGAAATTCGCGTCCGATCTAATTTCACTGGAAAGAGAAAGAGTTCGGTTGGTGAATTCACGCCTTCCAGTTGATAATCGAAATTTTTCAAGATGCGTTGTGTGTTTTCTGGGTGCAATGGTGAAGTGGTGAACATGAGAATTCTTCCACACTCGATGCTCGCATTGTTGACTGTTAGTAAGGTAAGTGAAAAGTATGCCAGATTCCCAAAATTAGTTTTTACATTATTTTCTAGCTTCTTCTCGTTTCGACACGATTTGGCGGAAAAATTCTTGGCACATTCGCATATCGTCATTCATTCCAAGCACCGCCTCTTTTCACATTTTGGCAAACGTCTAAAAATTTGAAGATTTGTATCTGTCGTGGCAAAAATATGAGTGTAATGAGATTGGCGTCAACGAATACGGTAAATGAATAGTGCCTTCGGAGGTCTTGAAGTTCTCGAAGCTTTCAGAAATCTGCGACACTTCTGAAAACGCTAGAATTACCAATCGATTTGGTGAATTCACATTGGATAAGTAGAGATATGGTAGTGGGAATTGATGAGAATGGTGCGATATGGCAGATTGAAATTGAAAAAGGACAAGTGCGCAAAGCAAACGTGGATGAGATTGAAATTGTGTTCGCTACTTCGGATTATAAGGTATGTGACTATCATTGTTTTAACGAGCTAAATTTGTTCGAAAACTTACAACATTAATCGCTTTTGTGTGATAAGCTTTTTTAAGTTAGAGTTTGAATTACCAGCTCAAATAATATGCAATTGTATTTGAAAATAGTTTTCATATACCCTTGAAACATAATTTTTCAAGGACAAACTATTCAATGCTAAAAGTTGGAGCATTATCATGAAAAGATGGAGAATCTTTTCATAGCATTTAAAAGTATTTTTTAACAGAAAAAAAATGTTGAAATTTAATGTTGGAACTCAAAAGTGTTCACATATTTTCAAAAAAAATAATATTCAGAATGCTAAATATATTTACTTCTCAAAATTTAGACATTATGATTCAATCTAAGACCCATGAAATGTTTCAGGGTCTCGCAACAGGAAGTCGTGTCAGCGAAGCGATGTGGCACATCGCCGACCGAGTCTGTTATCAATCTATTCAACCGGCCACCTCAACACCCGATCGACTCATAATTCTCTCGCATGATGGTTTGAAGATTTGCGAAACTGTCACCGAATGGGAACAATTGGAGCGATTTCGAGAGAATGGCGACGAAGTTTCGGTCGCGTTGTATTTATTGGATGTGGTGAAGGGAAAACGGAAGGCTGTTGATGTTTTCAAAAATGAAGGTTTGTTTTATGAAAATCTTTGTCTAACTTTTGGAAAAATGAATCTTAGAACTTATTAATTCAGAACCTGGCCCATTTTACCAAAATATTGACAACATTCTCATTTGTTTCAGCTTCAAATCTACTCCGAGATTCGTGTAGAAAACTACTGGATATTTGTCAAAACGGTTGCGACGCTGGAAAAGTCTCACAACTCACTGCGCACTACAAAAAACACATAAAAATTATCCTGAAAATCTGTGTATCCGCCAAATTTTTCGATCTAATCTATCAAGAAGTGTGGGCGCGCGTGTCGTTGGATCAAATTTCGAAGCTGATATTCTTCGAATTTCTCGACGAATTTGTGCTCGATGGGCTGATGTTTGACATGCCGCCGGCAATTTTGCGAGAATATTTGGAGAATCTTGCGAATCTTGGGCATTTCAGTCAATTTCAATTGGCAGTTGTGCGGTTTCCGATTTATTCTATAGATATTCATCAAGTCATGACGATTTGTAGATCAAATGGGTTGTATGATGGTATTATTTATGTTATGAATAATGCGTTGTTAGATTATATCTCGCCTTTGGAGGTCTTTTATTGAACTTTCAAAATTTTAACAGGAGGTTTTTATTTCAGGAAATGCTTGAAGCAGTAGGACAATTCGCCGGCAATGAAGTTTTATCCGACAATCAAATTGAGATCGGTAATCGTCTTCTACTTTATTTGAATTGCTGCCTAGCTGGAAGAGCTTATCCAATCGGATCTCTACCGAAAAATGGCGAGAATACAGTACCTCTCGAGATTTATCGATGTATCAGCTCGCTTCGTGGGAAAAACGGCACTTCGGACAACTATCCGTTTTTGCGATTGTTGCTTCAGTTCGACCCACAACAGTTTGTGCATGTGATTTCGACGTGCGCCGATGCTACTCTTTTTCAAAATGATGGGAGATTGCAAAGGATCACTGATACGGTATGTTTTTTCTAAACGTAGTTCATTAGTGTTGTGAAATATATGTTGAGTTACTGAAGAATGAGAAACACCATTATTCTCAAAACAAAATTCAACTTTCAGAATGTATTATATTTAAAAAAACGAAAATAGACTTCAAAAAACAATGTTTTCATTTTGTCGAAAAAAATTCTCACAAATACTATTGTGCAAAACAATTTTTCTTTTTGTGAAAAAAAAAAATGAAACGTAGAAAATATGAGCGATAAGATTTCTATGACGCACATCCGAATAGCATCAGTGGATACAGGGTGAATTATGATAGAAACAAGATTAGTTTTGTAGCACCCACATGAATGTTTTCGTTTCGAAATTCCCATTTGTCGAATTCTATTGATAGGCTAATAAACTTCTTGAAGTGGTTGAGATGTTTCGTCATGCAATCATAAAGGCGAGAAATAAATTTCCGAAATTTCACGACTTTTTGCCACGAAAATGTTTTCAATGATCAGGATCAAATCATATACCTATGGCACTATGAAGTTAGCATGAGAATCTACGCTGTCATTTTACTTTATCAGCCAAATAGAAAACACCTAATATTAAAATCTCGTAAATAAATAAATAATAAAATATTGCTGAAAAATTTAGAAAAACGTGAATTGGATACAAAAAAAACATCAATCGATCCAATCGATTTGTTCAGTACCCACACAAATTCAATTGACGATTATGTTTCCGTAGACATCCGTAGACAGACGTATTAAAAAAATAATAAATTTCCACATTTTTACGAGTTTAGCCGTGAAACTGTTTCGTTGTTCTGATCAGTATACAATCGTATACCTAAAACACTATAAAATAAGCAGACCGAACAGAATATTCAGAAATCTACGATTTTCGCTTCTTCCCATGAAGATCTTTCTCTTGTTTTCCTTTCTGGTTGTCTTAGATGCGTGTCAAACATGCAGAAATCGAAAAGCATGCGAGGATGGTTGGACAAGATTCAACCGAACAATGGGCGGATGGTGTATTCAAGTCTTTCAACTTGGTGCTCAAGATTTGTACGACGGTGCGCAAACTTTCTGCGCCAACTATAGTGCTGTGCTGTCTTCAATTGAGACATTAGACGAAATCTCGGTCATTACGGGTTTGATGTGGGATGTAGATGCAAGTCGAGCGTTTCTTGGTGCAACTCTGAATGCTGAATGTGCCAACATTTCTGCGGAAACAGCAACTTGTACACAATACACAGCGTATACATGGAATGATGGTTTCACTGTTGGAACTGCTGGTTTCGCTGAATGGGCATACAATTTGACTGACTATGGGTCGAAAAAGAATGATACACAATTCTATCCGTATCTTGCCGTGAGTAATGGATGGTATGGGGTGTGGGGTGCTGCGGCTGCAGTAGGAGTTTACGATCTAGCACCGACTCAAACTCTTGGTACCGCGGTTTGTGGAAAAAGACCAAGTGTAGTATCATCTTGATTTGGAATGTTTGATGAATGAATAAATGGTTGAAGATTCTTTTCGCTGGCTTCAAAATTGTTATATTTGACTTGCTTGACCACATCGTAATGTGCAAGATTTTGTAGATGGTGCATTGATAAAATTTTACAAAGTTTGACTACTGTAGGTTCGTTGACTACTGTGATTGGAGATTTGATGACACTGTTACTCGGGTTTTAGAACGTTTTAATTGCATTTTTTCGAATTTTCAGGAGAAAAAATATTTTCAGTAATGAGCGCCGGCCTGAATTTCTGATTGAGAATATATCTTCGGAAGTTAATTCTACCATTTCATTAGGTCACTCGTTCAATGTTTCAGAATTTTTGATATAAAATAATAGTACTTATGAAGAATTCCTGAGACGTCGAACTCCATTTGAATTCGATTTCTTAAAACAGGCTGAAAGTCTCTGTCAAATCAAGAAAAATTATTTTTATCAATGAAGCGAGTGATGTATTGTGCTTGTTTTACTTTTTGAGCAACTTGAAGAGAATAATAGTGACTTCGGATTGACCACCATATTGAAATTTGATGAAATGTTTCAGTTGGAGAAAAATTAGCAGCATAGTAAAAATCTGTAAATATTTTCCTTTTTTCTTTAGTTTCCAGCGATGGTTTTAATGTCTCTTTACAAGTTGGGTGAGGAGTTTTTTAACTTTCTTTTCATATTTTCTGCATCCATTGAACGTAAAACAAATCGAATTGTAAACGGAAGATTGAAAGAAATCTATTTTCAAAAATCGTACAAATAGATAAAACGGACGTTTCGGTATCTCGTGACATCAACATCGAATATAATCATGTTTTCGTCATATTTTGCAGACAAGAAAAAACAATAAATTTTGCGATTTTCACGAGTTTTGCCACGACACTTTATGGTTGCTCTCAATGATCGTACGAACCCGAAGTACTATAAAATAAGGAGACCGGATAGAGAATTCAAAAATCTACAATTTTCGCTTTTTCTCATGAAGATCTTTCTCTTGTTTTCCTTTCTGGTTGTCTTAGATGCGTGTCAAACATGCAGAAATCGAAAAGCATGCGAGGATGGTTGGACAAGATTCAACCGAACAATGGGCGGATGGTGCATTCGTGTTTTCCAACTCGATGGGCAGTACTTGTACGACGGTGCGCAAACTTACTGCGCCAACTATAGTTCTGTGTTGTCTTCCATTGAGAGTGTTGACGAAATCTCGGTCATTGCGGAGTTAATGTGGGATGTAGATGCTAGTCGAGCGTTTCTCGGTGCAGACCTCAATCCGGAATGTGCCAACATTCCTACGGAAACAGCAACTTGTACACAGTACACAGCGTTTACATGGAATGATGGTTTCACTGTTGGAACTGCTGGTTTTGCTGAATGGGCGTACAACCTGACCGATTATTCGTCAACGAAAAATGATACTCAATTTTACCCGTATCTTGGTATTAGCAATGGATGGATTGAGGTGTGGGACTATTATGATGGAGTAGGCGTTTACGATCTAGCCCCCAATCAAACTCTTGGCACCGCGATTTGTGGAAAAAGACCCAGTGTAATACCATCTTGATGTGGGAAAATTGTTGATTCAATAAATTGATTGCAATTCTGTTTTTGGCTTAAAATTTAACATATTTGGAAGTCCAGGTCACATGGTAATGATACGAATAACATACAAAACAAACTTGAATAACACAAAGAAAAGTAAAATTAATTCACATAATTTGACGTGAAGCTCTCAATTCTCCTTCGCCGGACTTTCACTCTGTTCTGAACAAACGTTTGGCAGTAAATAAATATAATTATTCAATTCAAAAAATCTGGTTTCAATTCAAAAAATCTGGTGTTGACCGGTAAAGCATAACCGAAATTACAATAATCTGTAACTTTGCCTCATTTTTCAGATTGGTCTCATCTGTGTTTCTCTGCGCAAAGAACAACCACTTGTACACTTTCTTCTCCTAGTTGTTCAACTCACTGAAAGATCGCTGATAATACCACCCGTCGAACTTGTTCAAGATGTGAGTTTTTATTTCCTATTGTCACCAATTTAATATTTTTTCGGTTCTGGACATGGGTCTCTGAAAAAATAGATTCGCCAAAGTGATATAACAATCCCAAAATAATATAAGGGTCCAGTTGAGATGTAAGGCTCCAAAACTCAACGAAAATATAAGGCTTTTGTAAACATCATTGCCAAGTTCGTTGATTTTTGTGAGATTTTTCAGTCAAAATGAAACTATCCTGAGGATTTAGTACTAGTGTAGTTTATAGAGCAACCAGGATTGTAATTACTTTGGGAGATGGGAGGCTCATTTTCAGCAGAGTGGTTACTAGGCAAAAATGTTCAAGATCAAGTTCGTCGAGACTCCTGCTTGAGTAAAACTGCATAGCTTGAAAATAATCACTTTCTCTATACGACCTTCTGTTTGGAATTATAAGCCCTGAGCTCAAAAAACTCAGATTGATAGAAACCCCCAACAAAATCTAGATATGTACATGTGTAAATAACAGTATGAAATTATAATTTGTGTGCGATTTTTCGATAAATTTAAATCCAATGTGAAATGTGTGAATCAGGTTGTTTTCTACTATTTTTAATAATCTAATTTGTCTGGAGTACTGTATAGATCAACAGCAATTTGAGCGTTCATTGGCTCTCTGAGCCAGGCTAGGGCTCTATCAAGAAACCTGCGCACAAGATGCTATGGTAGGTTCCAAATCATATTCGGATTTTCTGTTCCACTAGTTTTTTTCAAAGAATATGTGGTCCAACAAAATGGGATAAAAATAATGATCCAATAACATGAAGGTCCAAAGTGTTTTTAAACAAAAGTAGGGTTCGGTAAGATAAGAATGGGACCCTCATATTATTATTATAATGAGAGCCTTATACTATTTTAGGATCCCCATTTTTACTGGGACTTCTATAATAAGATAGAGCAATTTTTCTTTTAGGCAGTAATTTCATTGTTGCGTATTCCCACTTGGCAGTCTGGAATGGCAGAATCGGCGATTATTGGAGTTTTGAGAGGAGTTGGAGGAATTGATCGGACACAGGTGCTTCGAGCCGCGCAGGTTCCAATTAGGTGGGGATTTTGTGAATGAGTGAATTTATCGTGATAATTTTTTAAACAACATTATATTTTTCAATGTTTGGTCCTAATGAGCCGAAAAACCAAAACAATCATGAAGGGATTCTTTGAAAAAACTTTGAGCTTTTTGATCAGAAATTATTGTTTTTTGAATCATGAGATGCTGAAAAATATACCGTAAACATTTTCATGATATTTCTTAGTTATGGTTAAAATTGAGCCTCAAAGTGTGCTGGCAAGAATCTCAGAATTTTCCTCCAAAGTAAGTATTTATACCTGTTTGATAGTACTCAACGATTCTTTAGCATGAAAATAAAAAGTATAGTAAAAATTCGAGCTTTTCAGCTCAAATCTAAACCCTGCTCACATTTCCAACTTTTCATTTTCAGACCGACGATATCAAGCTTTTTATACCTAAGCGAGCGACGTTTTATCGACCTTCTCAAGTGCTATCTCGATTCGCCGAAGCTCATAATCTTCTCCAGTATCGATCAAATTCTTCGACTTTTCGATTTAACAACTCAAGAATCATTGGAAATTTCCGAATTTTTACGTGAAAATCTATCAATTTTGATAAAATTGAGCCCGATGGAATGTGCAAAAATGATAATCTCTCATGACTTGCTCGATTTTCTCCGTGTCATTATTTCATTGCCGCGAGATGAGATTTTTCAACTTGTACGCGCTATTTTTGGCATTCGACAAGACATGAAACAATCGATGATTAGTGGAGATGAAGAGATGGATGAACAGTTGTTCGGAATAATGATCGAGGGAATGCTGATATGTGGCGAGAAAATTTCCGATGAGAATCTTGTCGAAATACTGAAATATTGGTGCCCGATTGGATCGAGAAGTGATTTTTGTTTGAATCAAGTCGCACAAAAATCACCCGAGTATACGAAATCTGAAGTTTATTTGCTTGAATCAAGAGGGCATGTTGAACGAGCCTTCGAATTACTGTATCGAAGATTGGAAGACGGAGAAGATGTTGGTAAGTTTTAACTTTCCTAGGTTTCATTTTTACTAATTTATAATTTTCCAGTACACTGGCTCGATGAATGTCTAACATTTTGCTGTCGGCACTCCACTCATCAATCTTCGAATGAATGGATGATTCAAGTGTTCCGATATGTTGCCGGTGGTCGAAATTCAGGTGGCGAAGGTTTGAATGAGCGGCTCAAGAAGTTGGTTCGAAGGATCATTGACAGCGGAACGGAACATGCTGAACATCTTGTCCAAAGTCTTCTGGATTGCCCAAGTTTTGCCGATTCGACTCTGAGGTACGTAATATTTTATAAGAAACAATTTGAACGAAACATTTCAGCGAGAACCTTGAAATAATCAACGAAATTTTGGCGTCTTGCGAATATGAAAAACGGTTACTCCAAAATGTGCTCAAGGTGCAAAACGCTGAGAATGGCTATTTGAATTCGAGGCTTTACGGATTTATTGGCCGACGAGCCGCATTGACAGATTATTCACATTGTACCACATGTTTGGAACCATTGACAAAGTCGGCCTATGTATTCAGGTAATTCTGGGCTTTCGACTTTTGTGGTTCATTATATTCTTCTTCTCCTAAAATTTCTTCTTCTGCTAATCCTGAAAGACCTAAAAGTCCTAAAGGTCATTCAGGATTAATCATTCTTTTTTCGAAACTTTTTTTCAAATTCCGAATTCAAAATCCACATAAGAATTAGCTCTAGATATTTTTTTACCTCATGATTTTCGTTTAAAAAACTAATTCCGAAGTGAGAAAGCGATTTTTGACCGTCTAAAAGTAATGAATGAATTCTCATATAATTTGTTGATAGCAGAATTTGTTTTCACCACAAAATCCAATAGTTCAATTACAGTACTCGTACTCTGGTTATTTTTTGCAATTCAATTATACTATCATTTTACTCTATGAGCCAAATTTGAAGAGGTTATAGGGGTAATCATGTTTTTTTTTTTAAATAAAGCCTCTTCAGATTACCGATGTCTGAATTTATATCTACAGTCCTGATTACACCAGAATACTTGTTTCTGAGAAAACCGAAGAGTTAGTTTTTTTTATAGCACTAGCCTCACAGAAAGCTGGATTTCTAAAATAAATTTATTTTTCAGATGCGGTCACTTCCAACACATCGAATGCGCCACCTCTGCCACAAAACAATGCCCTTGCCTAGAAAATGCGAGTTTGAAGGAACATCATCCACGAACCTGGGCACTGGCCCAAACGGGTTCCAATTTGCCGCGAAAGCGAGATATTTTCGCCGACTGGAATACGCCATTAGATTTGATGCCAAACAATCGATTATAGTCATATTTTTTCTTTGCCTTGCGATTCTTTTATGTTCTCACATATCAACGGGCCAGGCCATATGGCCCAGCCGGCTTTATCCACGTGGTGCTTACTTATATTAATAGATATTTATTTGCATAAATTGATTCAGTTTATTTTCGAGTTTGTTGAAATCTAAAAAAGTCGTTAAAATTTCGATGAGTCATGTCTTTTTTCGACCCATTTCTGTTTTCACCGGTCAGACAACGTTCTCTGCGTCTCTTTCACTTTCTCTGAATCTTCTTGAGTCGCCTAGCGCCTTTCCGAAAGAGCTCTACGCGATTTTGTCTGTGCTCTCCACTCTTCATCATACTATTTCGTTGAAATGTGTGCCTCCGTGTTGCGAGAAATGAATGCCGCACACGGCGACTCCTTTGTTCATCTGCCACGCCCATTTCTTTCTTTTTTAGTTTTTTGAATTTTTAATGTTTTTCACTGCGTTTTCATGATTTTTGAAAGCGTTTTTTTGATGTACTGTTTGAAATTTGATTATTCAAGCAGCTGTTAAAGTTTCCAAATCTATATATGAATAAATTTTCAAGATTTTCCTATTTTTTCTTGGAAATCCCTAAAAATTGATTTTCTTGGCAAACATCTGGAAATATAGTTTCTTATCGAAGTCTTAGTTATTCTATTTTTTCTTTACCAACGGATTGTGTAATTTTCATAGTGAATAAACTTTATTTCTTCTCTTTCTTACTTGTTCAAAAAATGATGACAAATAATTCCAGGTATGCCATCTCCAGATGATTTTCATATGGAAGATGCTGAGATGGAAAATACTTTACCCGATCAAAAATCCGCCGCACCTGTAAGAATTAGTTTTTTTTTCTGTTGAGACTTAATTTAACTGGAATAATCTTTAGCCGATTCCAAACAAACAAGAGTTAACCACCTTGATTGATACAGTTGGGAATGCGCCGCTGGTGGAAAACGCCACGTGGTTTATTGTCAGCTCAAAGTGGTGGGACGCGTTTATTCAGGCGGTCCATAATGGATTTATTGATGATATCGGGCCAATCAATAATGAGACCATTTCACAAAGCAGTCAGTGTCCGGTGCAACTAACTTGTTTTAAAAATGGTATTTCAGCGCCAAAAGGTCAATACTATTTGAAACCACGTTTGTCTGAAGCGGTAGACTATCAAACCATTCCCGAGGATGTTTTCAAACGACTCCGCGATATTTTCGGGCTCGATAACGATTCGAGAGATTATATTGCTCGTGACGTTGTTCAGAAAGACAATCAAAATGTTGTAGAGGTTTATCCAAGAGTTGTTCACGTAACATCGGCGAGAAATAAGAAATTGCAAGTAGAAATTACTCTGAAACCGAATGACACCATGAGTGAGTGAAAAACACTGAAATTTTATTTTTCTTCGCTTTTTTACAGTTTATTGCCAAAAACCCTAATTAACAGTCAAAAATGTTTTTTGATTCTTTATTTTTCCAACTCTCCTATTATTTTGAAAAAGAGTTCACTGAAACTCAAAAACATAGTTGCATAATCAATCGGAATGCACCTGAAACCAAGATGAAGCTAAAAGTAACTTTTTCAAATGGAATCCCCTGTCCGTTTGAAGTTAATTGTTTACGGTTATTTTCAGAAATTCAAAACAAGGTGAATTCTTACAGTATCGCTCCGTCAACGTGTTCTCGAAGAGCTCGCACTTCCCGCTGACGCAAACATCAAAATCTACGTTGTAAATGGAGAAAACTGGGAGCTTGTCGATACCAGCCAAACACTTGACAGTTACTTCGATACTGCCCAAAAAGTTTGTCTGCAAAAAATTCGACTGAATCTCTAATTTTTTGTTTTCAGATCATCATTGATTCCGAAGTGGATGGTGAATTCTTTTACAAAAAGACTCCATCCCAAATGAAGCCCGTGTTTGGAGCAACTTCATCGAATTCTTCGTCGTGAGTTTATAAGAAAAAATTATGTTTCAGCCTTAATTCAGACTGAGAACATTCTCGATTTGAGTTTTTAATGGGGTGTAGAATGCCTTTTTTACCTGATACTTTCGCAAACAAATCTCCTGCATGCCAGCTAAGAAATTTATTTTTAACATCCCAGTATTTCATCATCACCATCCACGTCTGAAACCGATTCCTCGCCGGAAACCTCGAACAATTCCGCGAGTCGTCGCAGACGAAAGCGTAGATACACAATAAGCAGTCAGTCTGCTACAAATGGCGGAAAATCTTCGCAACGGCGAAATCGCCGATTCTCAGCTTCCACCTCATCTTCATCACTGTGTGCCAAATTGATTTGGCCTATTTTGGCAGTTTGGTGGCATTTGCGTGAGGGTTGGTGGCGATTCAGCCTCATATGGCCTGACGAAATTCGCAGTGTTGTGGCGTTTTTCTTCGGATGGTGGATTTTACGACCGCCAGCAAGGTTAGAGTTGGTGATTTGGCTTTCAATCCGGTTTTCTTCTGGAGGAACTTGAGATTTTTCGCGAGAAACGAGGCTCAAAAATTTGAAAGTTCGGAGAGCATTACTACGAAACATCTCTAGAGTTCCCCCATGAAAACACGTTTCTTCCTTCGAAAACTCGATATTCGGTAGAACAAAGAAGACGAAGAAGATAGCTCGAAGAAAAAGAAAATTCGAAAATATTTTTTTTCAAATCGTGAACGTGTGCATTTCTCGCCTCATTTCATTTATTAAATGCGGAGACATGTGGAGATATTTTTAAATTTCTTACGAATTTGGTTCAGACGATGTGTTGTGTGGTTTTGTGAGCGGTACTAACATTTTTGTCTGAATGTTTCGAAATCGGCAGAGAGTGGTGGTGATGATGAATCCTGTTGTATCTCATTTTTCCTCATCTTTCTGATTCTACCGAATATCGGCTCGCTTGAACTGGGGATTTAAAAGAAGAAGCATTGCTATTTTTTGTAACTTTTGAATATTTAAACCTACGTTTCAGAGAGAATTTGTTTTACAAAATCCCCAGTTCATTCCTCTTTTAGTAGAACTTTTCCTGATGATGTCAATCAATTTTATCTTTCTGAAAATATCAAAAACTTTTATTTTAGGATTGGCAACGGTTCATACGGTTATTCTGGAAGTTCTTCCACGTCAGGACACGGTTCTGTTCCGGCGGGTCAGTGTGGACTGCAAAATTTGGGAAATACGTGTTTCATGGCATCGGCCTTACAATGTCTATCGAATATGCCTCAACTGAGAGAGTACTTTTTGTCGGACGAGTATTTGAATGATTTGAATGAGGATAATCCGTTGGGAACACATGGAAATTTGGCGCAGGTTGGTGGTAGTTTTGGGCTTGTTAGAGCCACACAGTTTTAAAAAAAACTACAAAAATCTGGACCATACAAAAATCTCATTTTTCAAGGCTGTCGGTGAATTGTTCAAGTCAATGTGGAATGGACAATATGCGAGTGTCAGTCCGCGAAGATTCAAAGCGATTATCGGACAATTCGCGCCACGATTCAACGGATATTCACAACAAGATTCGCACGTGAGTTTTAATATTTTCCGTAAATTTTATACTTTTCAAACTTTTTTCAGGAACTCATGGCCTACGTTCTCGATGGTTTACATGAAGACCTGAATCGCATTAAAAAGAAGCCGTATTTTGAGGATAACGATGAGTTAGCTAAATTGCCACTACATGAGGTTATTCTTAGGAAATCTGTCAGTTTTTAATACATATTCTTTCAGTATGCTGAGAAATCATGGGAAGTCTACAAGATGCGAAACGACAGTATCATCGTTGACACCCTTCACGGACAACTAAAATCTACCTTGATATGCCCGGTTTGCGCGAAAATCTCCATCAAATTCGATCCATTCGGATATATTTCCCTTCCTTTGCCACCAAAAGAGCAGATTAGTCGTCAAACTGTAATCATCATGTTCAGAGAACGAAAATGGGCGAAATTTTCGGTGTCATTGACTGATCAGACCACAGTAGCTGATACTGATGAGCTAATGAGAGCGAAAATTCAATCCGAAGATCAAAAGCATGTAAGTTTATGTTTTGAATTGTGTGCGCTCAAAATGAGAAACTAATTGTAGTTTGTCTTCTTCACTTGCACACCAATCACCGATGAAGTTGTTCTTTTACGACGAACTGACACAATTCGGCAAGGTGTTAATCGAGAAGTATATGCTGCTGAAGTTCTACATGATCCATATGCTCCTGGAGCCAGAAT
Organism: Caenorhabditis sp. 38 MB-2015; assembly: GCA_900536415.3. Taxonomy (NCBI): domain Eukaryota; kingdom Metazoa; phylum Nematoda; class Chromadorea; order Rhabditida; family Rhabditidae; genus Caenorhabditis; species Caenorhabditis quiockensis. The sequence continues at coordinate 50,707 of LR548946.1, forward strand.
TGTTGTTGGATAGTTAGTTTTAAAACACTCCTTACAAGAATGTATTGAAATTATTATAGCAATCGCTTCAAAATCAATCGTCAATGTTCGCTTCCCATGGTATATACACTGAAATCGGATTCAGATTTCAATCGGAAGTTTGTGATTGAAAACGTCCTAGAAACTACGAAGAATTTCTTTTTCACCAAAAAAGATGTGCTGGATGAAAATATGGGAGAGGACGAGAATGATGAGATGAGTGCACAAAATGGAAATGGTGTTATTGATAAAAGTGCGTTTTGAAACTAGACATCATGTCAAAATTACTCTCAAAGTTTACAGCTTCTTCACCGTATCGAATAATGATTGCACCGGCTGGATCGAGTTCTCCTGTTGCACTTCCTGACAATGATGAGGCTATTCCATTCCCAGCAAAGGATACCTATATGGGCTATTATCAGGTCATATTTTTCTGGAAGGATGGAAAATCGAAGTTTTTCAACCAGTACAAAGGATCGGATCTCGTCGAACGTGAAATATATGTTCAAACTCGCCGGAAAGTTCAACTCGATGAAACTCTTGACTGGTTTACAATGAAAGAACAACTCGGAGAACAAGATTTGTGGTATTGTCCGGAGTGCAAAAAACACGAACGAGCTACCAAACAATTGGATTTGTGGAAGTTGCCTGAAATTTTAGTTCTTCATCTGAAACGCTTCCAATATACTCGTTGGTCGCGTGAAAAATTGACATGGGAAGTGGAAATTCCAGTCAGAGGGTTGGATTTGACGAAAAAAGTGGCAAATGAAAAGCATGGAAACGCTGTTTATGACTTGATTGCGATTAGTAGACACTATGGAAGTTTGAGTGGTGGACATTATACCGCCAGTGGATTCAATGATAAAATCAAGAAGTGGATCGATTTCAATGATGCCAGTGCTTCAATTACTGTAGGACCGTGTGATCCATACGAGTCTGCTGATCCGTATATGTTGGTTTATCGAAGAAGACGCCTCGATGCTCAAGGACAACCAATTGCTGATGCTTATTCGGATGGTAAGAGAAATAAATTCGTCCAGGTTCTAAAACTAAAAAACGCTTGGCTGGATCATACGTGTAAAAATTAACATGACTTCTCACGACAACGTTAATTTCGAGCCCAGATTTCAGAAAGGGAAAAACTTCAAAAATAATACGCCCCAGTTCTCAATTTTCCTGCATTTACAGATATCTACAAGTGTCGTGCAACAAAACGAGTCCACCAACCACATCCGGTCGATGAAAATATGGAAATGGAGGAAGATTGAAGGCGACTGCCTGCGAAAATTCCAAAACTTTCATGACAATTTAAAATATTTTTAGCTGAAGAAAAATTTATATGTTTATGTTTTTCTCATGCCTCACCAAAACATCTTAATGAAAAAAAAACGGTGCTTTTTTAGTAAGTTTTGTGAATTTTCGTCGGGTAGTCGCAGAATTTTTCCTCTCCTCTTTTTTGTGTATTTCGTGCAGAGCTTCTGCTTTTTTCGGTGAGTCTCGAACTTTCAAGCTGACAAAAAATGAAATGTTTTGTTATCAAGATTTTCATACTTGCTTTTAAAGTTAAAATTTTTCAATTATTTATCTTTCAGCAATCCTCTCCTTCGTCATCCTTCTTCGACGGTCATGTTTTATTATTTCATATGTTTAGAGGTCTTTCTTTCTTTCTATTATTATTATTTTTATGTTTTTGCTGTAAATTTCAATTTTTCGTTGTGCTTAGTTTTGTAGCTTGGAAACCTGCAAAATCTAGCACACGAAGTTTCCAAACTTCTACCACGCCCTCTTCTGTTTTTTAAAACTGAATGTTTCTGTGATTCTTAAATTGTCTCCGATGGAGAAGTTTCGCGCGCTACAGTATCCACAGTACCCATCTTCGTTCCCTTTCTACTAATTTATCTACAGTAATCCCCTGTTCTTACGGTTTCATCGCTTTTCTTCTTTATACACGTATTTTATAAAGATTATGTTTTTGTATTTGAACAATTGATTAAGCTCGGAATGAAGCGAAATTGATCGCTATGGGATATTTAGGAGTAATGTACTTTGGATTATTTGTTGGGTTTAGATGCTTCGCGAGAAAATCCTCGAAATTTGGAAAGAAGATGAGATATTTGAAGAAATGGATCGGATGAAAATAGAGGCTGAAATAGAGAATCGAGCTGAGATTAAAATAGGAATCTCAGCCGGAATGTTCTTAGGTACTTCCACGTGGATTTTTGGATCCAAGGGTTTGATTTTGGCGGCGGGAGGGATTTTCGCGACCTACAAATGGTATATGAGACGGATGAGAACGCTGAAAATAGCCGTGTTGAAGATGGAGAAAACAAAAAGGACCATAAGAAAGCGGCAGCAGGTTCAATTTAGGTAAGAATTGAGCGAGCCTGGAAAACATCAGTTTTTCGCTTCGCAGCTTGTCGCATAAGAAGCCTGGAGATTATACAATCGAAAAATTCAGCCCTATTTTAAGCCGAAAACCAAATTCTTAATTGTTTTATTAAAGTTTGAAGCTCGTTGCTGAGCTTCACAAAAAAGTTTTTTTTAAACTGGTCACGGGGTGTTTTTCAGACTCTCAAAATCTATATGATAATAAGCCTACACCATTGTGAATAATCTTCACATTTTTTTTAAATTTCCAGTATTTCCTTCGGAATCGCCGTTCAAAGTCCACTCATCACGAAATCGTGTCAATTGTCGATCGAATTCATCAAAAAACTATGGGAAAATGTAGAAAACACGGAAAATTCTCTTATAAACTTCTATTCACCTGATCTCCTGCAAATCATTGAATCTGGAGAAGCTGAAACTTCTGAGAACTTGGAACTTTTGGAGACACTTATCAGTGTCAGCCGACTTCATTTAAGCGAATTTTGCTCGAATTGGTTACTCAAGTCCGACTTGGATTATTGGAAAATGCTGAAATTCTCGTACTCTGCTGAAAATATTGGAGCGAGATTTGAAAAGTTGGAAAAATCTGCGAGTTTTAGTCCGAACAATAAACGAAAACGAGGAAATTTGGAAAATTACACGTGGAAAAATGAGATTTTCATGGCCTTGGATGAGATTATGGCGAAACTGGAATCGTCGGAGAAAACTGAAATCGAAGTTGCATTGAAAAGATGTTTGGAATTGTTGGGAAGAGCTGAAATCCTTGAAAGATCTCGAAATAATGAAAAATTGGAACTCAAAATCGAACTGGATCCCGAAGTTGAGACACATCGCCCTATGGAAAATATGGATATTGATATGGTTGGTATTTTCAGTGGAGAATTCAAAAATTATTAATTTTTTTTCAGATGTTTGAAGCCCAATCAATGTCAGAAGCAGAAAAAACAAAGCTTAAAAACACGAGATTGGACGAATCGCGTGATCATTTCCTAGATGGATGCGAAGCTCGAAAGCACGAGAAATCGTTGCTGGGCGAGCTTCAAATGGTTTTAGAACCCCGTCGCGCAGATTTTGTGCAACGCGAAAAAGCCGCACTCGCAAAATTTTACGGTATCAGTGAAGCTGAAGTCGAAATGGTCAGATACAGAAGTTGTCGTTTTTTTTAAAACTAAATCCAATGTTTCAGAGACTAGAAGTCGCTGAAAATACTGAAAAGGTTGATGAATATATGAAAGATGATTACGATTGGAAGAAAGATGCTGAAAACACAGCTGGAATTCATCAAGAATCGGATAATTTGGATTTCTTGCAAATGTTGGCTGATAGATGTGTTCAAGATGAAATCATTGAATGAACTTTTGACGAAAAATTTGGATACAGGAAAATTACAGGTATCTTTTGTTTGGAATCATGTCGTTGTTTTAGGTTATCTGCAGCTCAAAAATCAACTTTCTATTCCGTCCTGTGTGGATTGAACTGAAATGCTAAATGTTCCTAAATATTTTGAGAACGAGAAATACATGCATAATTATGTTAAAGATGTAGATGAAAACTATTGGTTCGATTCAGAACTGTAAAAATATGTAGCAGCTCTTTTCAAGTGACAAAAATTTTCAATAAAATGCGCACACTATCCGGAAAATCTACAAAACTTTGAAACTTCTCAAGTCACAGTACCAACACATAATTACCATAATCTTCGCCTTCTCTCTCTCTCTCTCTCTCTCGCCTACTTCTAATCCCGACGTACCCAAATCCTCTCCGAAATGATCCAATTTTACGATTTTCGACCTTCTATTCGGAATCTTCGTTGTGAAAATAGAGAGGAAAAGAGACTGTGAAACGAAACAAATAATTGGTGTCTTATTCTTCATTTTCTCGCCCAAATCTTCTTACCATCACATAACTATTCCGGTCGGCTATTTTTGACCACTTTTTCCCTCTAAAGAATGACGTTTTGTATTTCTTTTGAACACGATGTATAGTTCAGAGCCAATTGATCTACAGTAATCCTTCAAAAGCTTTTAGTTCTGTACATATTTCAGTCAAATAATAAAATAAGCATTTCTATGTTTTCTGTTTAAAACCAGAAACTGTTCCGAAAATTGAAATTCTTCTCGAGAATTCCGTTTTCTTTCGATTTGAAAGAGAGGGGATTGATGAGAAAATTGGAGAAAACCAGTCCAAGTGTCCTTTTTTGATCATCATTCCGAAGAAAACGAATAAAAATAGAAGAATTATTCGTTGGCGCATAATAGTTTGTGTTTTTGTTGCTGTTGTTATAAATGAAATTATTTGCGCAGTCGGGTCTCCAAATTGCTGTATCCAGTCATCTGTTCAAAATGACACTACTCGATTTGACCTATTTTGTTTAATAATTTGAAGTTTTCGTGGAGTCTTTTGGGGTTTATAAAGATTTTTTGAGCATCGAGAACGTAGTATGATATTACTTAGAAACCTAGATTAGAATTTCGAGTAAAATGCAGTTTCAGGTTTGTATTTTTTCGTTTTCTGCTGAAATTTAAACTGAAAAACGATAGAGAAACCTAAATAATCAAAATCCAGTTCGAGTTTCAGCAAAAGCCACAAAATTCTAGCCTCCTAAAATGACCTGAAAAACTCTTAAGCTTATAATCTGTATTTCAAAATTCATGAAAAATGAAACAGGAATTGTTTTTAGTTCGATCGCACAATAATATTCATTTCTCTTATCTTTTATCCGATTTCAATTATTCAAAAATTATGCCTAACCCCGTTTGTATTTCGTTCTCATTGATAATATTCTCACTCAAATCTCGTAAAACTTCATGTCGAATTAAAAAAGGTTGACCTGTTTTAGTATTACTTTCTCACAGATCACGTTGAAATACAGATGCAAATTTGCTCAATCGCACGAAAATGAGATTTGTTTGACTTCACGACAATTTTTATTTGATTGGTGAAAATTAATTGGATTTGAACTAGGTCATTTTCCAGTAAAGAGGGAAATGTGGGAATTTCATTTTTGTTAGAGAAAATTACTAAAAGGGATATATGAATTTTTTTATTTTCAAAAATCAGTTGACCGGAAAAATGCCGATGGTTTCGGTTGCTTTGAAAGAAAAAGGTTGGAGAAAATTACGGCCAACTCGAAACTGATCCAAAATTTCTATTTGAAATAACATATTATAGGATTCTGAAGTAAATATTAACCAATATAATTCTTCTAGAACTGATGAGCATATTTTTCAGAATAATGTTATTTTTTAGGCTCATCTAGACATACTTCCGACCATCACTCAATACTCATAATTCACTCCTCATACTCTGACAAGGGAACCTTCACATATGGAAGTGGGACTTTCAAATGAAACATATATAGTCTGGTAGTTTTCGATACGCTAGAAACGATCCTGTAAAAATTAGCTGCGTTTCGGTCAGCTGAGCTCCAAAAAACATGCTCCAAAGTTTCACGATTTTTTCACCATTGCATAAAAAATAAAACATCGAAATAGTGTAAACAATTAAGAACGAGGCAAAATGTGTTGAGGTGGCGCAGCCGGGAGGAGGAGGTTGCGTGGAGTGGATGGTTCTGTGTTCGACCCCTGCCGCAGGGGAAACTTTTTTTTTTTTTTTTTTG
>LR548946.1:56754-135371 GCA_900536415.3 Caenorhabditis sp. 38 MB-2015
TCGAACACAGAACCATCCACTCCACGCAACCTCCTCCTCCCGGCTGCGCCACCTCAACACATTTTGCCTCGTTCTTAATTGTTTACACTATTTCGATGTTTTATTTTTTATGCAATGGTGAAAAAATCGTGAAACTTTGGAGCATGTTTTTTGGAGCTCAGCTGACCGAAACGCAGCTAATTTTTACAGGATCGTACATAGCGTATCGAAAACTACCAGACTATATATGTTTCATTTGAAAGTCCCACTTCCATATGTGAAGGTTCCCTTGTGAGACTTTTCGAATCTTGAATTATATTTAGTATACATTTGATCAGGCATGAGCGCCTGATCACAACGATATATCATAATCCTAAATTAGGTATAATCAAGTTTCGTAATTCTCACGGACAAGATCTATATTCTTGTTTATTTGATCTTGCATTTTCCCCCGTGCGTCCTAATTTTCACTAATATAGACATAATAATTATTATTATTATTATTATGACAACAATAATAATAACATTCTACACCTACTACTACTACTACGAATGACCTTTCTCTGACGCGCACTACCTACAGTATGCCTTGTTTTCCTCTCTCCAGACACTTCAAATCATCGTGTTATATAATTAATTTGTATCAGGGCAGAAAAAGTGGGATTGAAATGGAGAGAGAGATTGAGAGAAGAAAATGTAACTTTTTAGTGACCTTGTCAAAACCCGGGGGATTTTATCATTTTATTATCAGTCGGCCGGCGATTTGGCGAATTTTTAACATGTTTTAGAACCTAGATGCCTTATCACCAACCTGGCTTCATTGTTGTTGGACAAATTTCTGTGTCTAGGAAATCCAGATCATTTTGCTCATTTTTCGATAAAGGGAAAAATGTTAGAGCCAGATTCTAAAAGTTACAATGGTGTTCAGAAAATTCTAAATGACTGTTCATTTTAGATTGAAAATGTCACGAGGTTTTTTTTCACGTTAGGCAAATTTTTAAACCCTTATATCAACCAAATTTGGTCCATAAGGATTACAAACCTTGAAGGCTTTAAAAGGATTTGCCCTTCACCGAACGATATCGAATCCATTTCTCACAAATCATCGTTGAGCACCAAAGGAAAATTAATGTGCTTTCATAGCTGAGCCAGATCTGCTATCACTTCAAAAGTCACACTCTGTAATTTCAGAGACACAAAACGCTAAAATTCGAGGAATTGTGGGGGTTTTTTTTTGAGAGTATAGTTTTGAAAATGTTATCTATGTTTCTCCAACTCTCTGAAAATCTCGAAATACACTATCTGATAAACTGTTCAACGTATGTTTGCTTCGTTATTCATTCGGGTGGAACTTAGCCACCGAGAATTTCAAAAATATAGCGCGACGATAATTTAAACGTCAGCCCAAAATGGAGTTTTTTTTTTTCGAAATTCCGTTAACTCAAAAGCGGCAGTGTTCTGAAAAACGTAAGAAACACCAGAATTGCTACACTGTAACCGCCGGCTATTTTTTTATGGAGAAAGCCCCAAAAATGATGTTTACTGTAATTTTAAACAAATTGTTCGAATTTTAAACCAAAAGGCTTTCAAAATTTTCAAGAAGCGGCTCACTTCTTTCTAATTGAGTTCTGAATTGACAAAATTTCAATTCTATTTTCAAAAATATAAAACTCTAACCCCCATACTATGATAATACCGATTAAAAACGTTATCTGTTGTTGTAGGGCTTTCACTCCCTCAAACCCCTCTTAATTCAGAAGTCACGCGTAAACCGTATCCAAAAAGAAGTACACTCATAAATCCTTCCTCTATCCCTCTCCGATGAGAAAAAAAAATCCACTGATAGTACTATTTCCCCATCATTCTCCAGAAAAAACTGGTTTATCTAACCGGATATTTTTGGGTATTCTTTACACCCGCTCCTCCCAAACATGGCTAACGCATAAAAAAGTGAAAACACCTCTCCACACTGTGTTTTTTTTTGTTATGTGGTTAAAAATACTTGTTTCGTTTTTTTTGTTGTGGTCAGCTGACTTAACTTGGTTGGAAATATCTGCTGAAAATTGACTCCGCCCACACGTTTTCTGACTCCGCCCATTTCATATAACCAATGTGTAAAGCTTACATGTATTTCTGAACGTAATATGGTTGAGATCTCAAACTTTTTCACCTTCGGAATTTTTTCCCAGAGAAACTCTGCTTCTACTTATCAATTTTTTATAGTTGAAAGATGAATGCACAAAACAAAATATCACATTTTTCGCGTAATCAAGCCCCGCCCACTTTGGCGCCGCCTCCTTATCATATTCACAACTTTTTTGCGCGCGTATTTCGATTTTTTTCCTTTGATTATCTCAAAAATTTCTTGCAGAATGGAACTTTTCGCGCCAGCCCCTTTTGATGTTCACAATTTGACGGAGGCGAGCGTTGGTGTGGTGAAGGATGCGGATGGACACGTTTTGGCACGAGAGGCCATCCTCAAATACACACAAAATCAAGCTTATATGGTGCTCCAGGTTGGTTTTTTGTTATATTTGTTGGCCAAAATTATACTTCTACTAATCGTTGACTCGGGTTCTGAAAACAATATTCTCCGAAAATTCCTCTGAAATCCAATAAAATTTGACATCATCAGTAAAGGGCGTGGTACTAATTGAACTTTGAACAGTATATCCTTTTGGTCTTTTTTTTGTGTCAAAGTTATAATATCAAGATTTCATTTTTGTGCGTGGACTTTGACTTTTACAATTATTTTTGTAATTTGTGAACTTTTGAGGACGCAAATGGACCATGACGTTATATCTTTCAAACATTTGAATCAAAAATGTGTAATGAAAGTGTTGTAGTCCTGATCGCCAGTTGTTGTGGTTGTGTCGGTTCAACGAGGTAGATGGATCACATCTTTATTAGCCCAAATGGGGTAATAGAAAAACTGATTACAATGAGCAGGGAGCGGGTTTATATAGGGAGTGTGAACAACACAAAAATAGTAAATATAGCGGGGAAAATGGGGGTAGATCAAATATAAATGTGGTAGATCAAATATAGATATTTGATCTAAACAATTAGTAACTTTATGGGTCTACGATCCCAACAGAAAGATTCAAAAAAATTTCAAATGAAAGTTTGATGAGTTTTGAAGCCAAACATATACCAAACGCTTTAGGGCCGATCTAGACTTCGGGCTTACTACAAATGTCTTCAAAGCTTGGTCTAGGCCTTCACTGTTCCTGATTCTTAGCGCCAGAAAATTGTTACATTGCATTTTGATATGAAATTCTGCCTGATTCTCAGAATTCAACAAGGGTTCAGCTATGCTATACGAAAATCCGGGTGAGCCGAAATTTTCTCTTATAAATCAGAAGAGTGTTCTATGGCTCTCGAAATGAGATTCTCAAGTCAATAAAATTTGGTAAAAAAAATAATACTGTGAACATTTTATCCAAATGAGATATCTGAGTGTGCCAAATGCTCTGTTAATACAGTTCCCATCAAAATCTGTATTCTGAAATTTTATATTTATCAAAAATATCATACGGATTGAAAGTCTGTCTTGAAAATTATATCATTTATTTTTTTCAACAAGTGTCTTTTCAGGAGTTGGACAAATCAGTCGCCGGAAAAGATCTCCTCGTCAAAAATGAAGATTCACTCCACTTGAAGTTGATCAAAATTGAGGTGAGTTTTTCGAAAACATGCGTGCCGAACTCAAATTTATCCTGATGACGTCATCAAAATGATAATAAGTACATGACCCATTTTTTCTGTGTTTGGATCAAGTTTTTATCGGATTTCGGAGATATCTCATTGTTATCAAATTGGATGCATATTTTCCCGCGAGGGATTTATCGCAACATTTTGTGTCCCTAAAAATAACCTCATTTTCCTTAGAAAATCGGGGATTTTGCGAGAAAGTTGGATGTTTATTGCGTAATTAGGGCTCAAATAGGAAATCTTAGAAATTTAGATTTCTAGCTGTAAATATTGTCTTATTTTCAGACCGAAAAGGAGAACCGTCGCCTTCTCCCAATCGCCCAACAATTCCATTCAGTCCCAGCCGCTCGACACGCTGAAAATCATCTTTCGGACCTTTTGGCCGCCCACTCATTGGGAAGATTCAATTTGGAATTGAAGAAAAATGTGACCATCGATTCGTATGAGGTAAAATTAGAAAGATAAACATGAGTCTCAAAAGATTAATTCATCCAGCTCACCGACTCGTGGAGAGATGACGCCGGATTCATCGTTACCGATCGTAATGTGTTCGTCGAGAACACCTATGATGCCCAGAAGCTTGTCGCCGCCTTGACACTTTCTTCGGGTTAGTTTGTTGAGTTCATCAGAGGAAAAATTCTCAGAAATTTGCACAAAATGATGACAAGTTTACCGCTTTTCCCGGGTCATGAGGGAATTTCGTTTCAAATAAAATCCGAATATTTTTTTCAATAATCAATATAAAAATTATGCCACTAATTCTGGAAATTTCCGATTTTCCTAAAAAATAACCTAGATTTTTGAGAAAAATTTATTAATTATTCTGTTTTCGAGAAGTTCCTCGCTTTGAATTTAAAAATAGTTTCGATAGGAAGAACTAAAAATCAGCACTTGACTGGTTCTGTGTAGACCGAAACTAAATTAGTAACACGCGCTCTATTGATAGTGTCCTGTTATTTCGGTCTTAACGAAACTTCTCGCCAATTTTGATATCAGAATCGGAATCTACGGGTAAAATAACACCAATGGTCAAATTAGCTCCCTATGATAAGTTCAGGTTTTTTTTTTAAATTTTTGATGCTGAAAACTGGAATTACAGTAAGCCGGTGGCATCGATTGAATTCCGGCCAATACTTGCGTGAGAAGGTGCCAGCAGTTTGGGATGTATGTTTTTATTGTGAACTTCTGATCCATTTTTGTCATTGAAGATCCGGATCTCCTGTCCGTAAAACACTCGATCTCTAGTGAAATAACACTATGAAAAATGAAACAAAAAACTTCACGCTACAAATCAGCTTTACTGATAATGCACTGGAATTTTTTAAATAATTTTTCACATTCTGAAAGGTTATGAAAACGTAAATTCTAGCCAAAAATTATGATTATTTAACGTGTTGCACACGGTGATTTAACGCTGCCATCTGATACAGAGAGAGAGTTCTGAGAAATAGAGAATAAAGGCTCATTGATCTACTAAAAAAATTGTGGGTCTAAGAATTCGAAATGTAATATCAAGCGTATTTGTTGAGTAAAAAATATAAATCATGTTAGAATATGTATTTAACGATTTTTTGCTCGGTTTCAAGCAAATGTACCTGTATTTCCGTCGGTTTAAACAGCTTTCTCAAAAACAAATCCTAGGCTCACAATTTTAAGGAACATGTAGATCACACAAGACACGCTTTTTCTCTGCGTTCTCTTCTGTATGGCTTGGCAGCCTCCTTATTATTTTAACTCACCGTGTTGCAGTCTAAATTGATAATTGTGAAGTTCTGAAAAAAAGTTTCAGCTGAATTTGTTTTTGGCGTGACATGAAACTATCGAATTTCGTTTAAAATTGCAGATTTTTATCTTTTCAACTAGGAATCCATGAAAATATATAATAGTTAAAATTTGTTCGCTATTAGGGTTGTAAAACGGGTGCGACGGGTGACCCGTCCTCCTCTTTCTGTTTGACACCATCCACACCCGGCACCCGTCACACCCGGCATCCGCCACACCCGGCACCCGCCATACACGCCCGTACACGCCCGCACAACAGCCGGGTGTCGCGTGTATGAAACCACCCACAGACGGGTGTCGCGTGTATCGCGGGTCACCCGTCGCACCCGTCGCACCCGTTTTACAACCCTATTCGCTATATACATTCGAATTGTTTCATTATTTTCAGAAAAAATCGTCGCCTACACCCCGACTGATTTTGACGCTTTGGCTGACTTCGACGCTACAGTATGCGGATTCTCGCGCGAAAACTATCTTGAATTGTTGGTGAAAAACTCGAAAGTTTTTGTGGCTAAGAGTGGATCTGTTGATGGATATATTGCTGGAAATGGAGAGAAGGTGAGGTTTTTCAAAACTATAACAAGATAAAATAAAAAGCTATAACAAAATAACATCACCTAGAAAACTAAGCAGATGCCTCTCAAAACTAGGCCATGTCAAAATTTTCAAAAAAAAATCTTCTCAAAATCCAGAATTTTTCTGATTTCCAGATCAACGCTCTTTACGCCGAAACTATCGAATTGGCTCATTCTCTTATTGCTGCATACATCAAACAACTCGGCCTGAAATCCGTCCGATTCTTCGCAGTTCAAGGAGTTTGGCCAGAAAATGTGAAACCATTGAAATCGAGATTCGTCCACAGAAGACACACTCGCGCAGTTCCTTCATTATTGAAATTCTCAAAGGTACACATTTTTTGGATCCTGATCCATAAAAATATGTTTTTTGCAGATCTACGCATTGAATATGGGTGTCCACATCGTCTAGAGATAATATACTTTTCAAATTTCTAATTTTTCCCGCCAAAATTCTTCTCTCCCTTCCAAATGATTATTTTTCTGTGATTTATTTAATAAATTTTGACAATGTTTTTTGCATTGTGTTGATTTTTTGAAAATTGTAAATTTCCTGTGGATTTTATATTTTGAATATCCCTTGTTGTTTTCAGCTTGACCTATGTTACACAATATCCAGTTCTGATCTAATATGCCAAACAACATCGAACTCGACGAGAAAGTGCAGAAAACTGAAGTTAAAAATAACTTCCTTGTTTATCCCATCCAAAATGTCCTATTTGTTTTCCATAGGTTTTCAGCTCAAAAATCCAATTTGTTTTGAAAAATCGGGCGCATCTGCTGTTCGATTTTTTGCCTGTTTTCTTTTTTGCTTCTTCTTCTTCTTTTTCTCCATCCCATCCAATTGCACTAAAGTTTACACCATGATCTGAAGATTTTCTGTTGTTTTTTGAAAGAAAAAACGGATATGAATCAATGATCGACCTGATTTTTGGTTAGTTTCAGGTCAAACTCCTGAAATTTATGCACTTTCTCGTCAAATATGATGTTTTCTACTTTGTTACGTCAAAGTTGGAAGGCGGATTGTCGTCAGAAACCAAGTTTGTGTTCCTGTAAGGTGAAAGATGAAAAAATTCTGTACAGTTCCGTCAAGTTCCATGTTTTTTGCACTATATTTGGAGATTGTCGTCAAATTTAATGTTGCTTTGTATTTTCACGTCAAACATGAAAAATTTCAACATATTTTCATCGAACTCGGTTAAATTTTACACCCAGAATGAGAACTTAGTATGTTACAAAGTCAAAAATGAAAAATGTTGAATTAGTTTTGTCAGGTTTAAGAGTTTCATGTAAATAACTTTTTTAAAAATGTCGTCAAATCCAGACTTTCAGGTGCTTTCTGTATTTTTACGTGAAGTTATCTGAACGATTTCCCTGGTCCTAGAAATTCTCACCGTTTCCCTAGACCACCATTTAAAAATAGACACTGTGTAACTGACACATGTCACTTCCAGATAGGTCTTCTTCTTCTTCTCTACGTGCAATCTGAAAATCCAGTACTTGTATGTATGAGAAGCAGAAAAAAAACACGTGGAAAGTGAGCACTTTGTTTCTGGTCACGCCCATTCATTTTTCCTATCCGTTATAATCTTGGCCACCATTTTTTTTTTGCTCGTCTCTTTTTATCATCAGCATCACATTTCTACTTGATTCATGACTTTTCTATATTCGATTTTTCATTTTAATACAGCGCCGGTGAGACGAAAATCGGTGAGTATTTTTTAGGGTTCTGGTTGATTTTTAAAAGCGGAAAAATTTGAACGCAAAGATTTTACCCTGAGCATAGAATATGCCAGAAAAGCGCAGCAATTAGCAAAAAAAAACAAAAAAAATTATGAGTTTGCAACGCAGAGTACTTCGACTTCGACGTGAAAATGCAAAGTAACACGGTTTGACAGGTTTTAGTGACCAATGTAATTTTGTGAAACTAAGATTCTGAGAACAGGCTTGTGCTTTCGAACGAGCCGCAAATGGACTCTTGATTAGTAATTTGGGCTTATCCAGATTTTACCAAGAAGCCCGATTTTTAACAAGATATAAAAACTGAGATTTTAAACGTTTTAGAATAGTTTAAAACCAAGTTCACGTGAAAATAACTCAATCGGAACATTTTTTACAAGGCGAGTTGCAATATTTCGCAAGTCTCCGGGCTGCTGATGGAGCTGAATGTTACTCTTAAGAAGGCCCGGCCTCAGCTCGGCTTGGTTCAGTTTCTTATTGAAGAGCCCGCAGAATCCAAAAGCACAAGCCTGCCTGAAAAATATCATATGACCAGTTTTCGCGAATCTCCCAGGCTAGTTTCCAAAGGTATTCTCCAGAAGTCTATTCACAGAATTTTCAGCAAATTTTCATCGTGAACAGAAGCTCCACTGCATTTTAGCCCAATGAAAAGCGGGACAAACGAGAGAAAGTGCCATAGGCAGTTAGAGAAAGCGAGACAGTGTTCATTTTTTGAGAGAATTAGAAAGGTCTTGCGACGAAGAGACGCGCGGGAATTCGAAATTCAAATTCTCCCGTGTAACAGTAGAGCACGTTTGCTTCACTTCTCTGAGTCAGCTCTCTTGTTTGTCCCGTCTAAAACGCAGTGGCTCCAGAGTTTTTTGCATGAAAAACCCTTCTAGTTGATAGAAATATGTTACTCGAAAGATAACATTTACATTTTGTGATCTGAACTTTGAATTTTTCACGAGAAAAATCACAAATTTAATAAATTCTACGTGGAAATGTAGAAAACCCCGGGAACTGACAAAGACCTGTATTTAGCAGTTCTCGAATACTATTTTTGACAATGAAGTTTGAAAATTCTTTATATTCGCACATTTCTACACAGAAAAGCTGAAAATTCGAGTTTGACGTAAAGTTTGGCAATTCTTTTGATTTTTTTTTCCTTGGATTTCGACATTTTTCCCATTTTCTAAAGAGAATTCCAGATAAAAATTGATTTTTTTCAACAACAAAAAAATGTTGAAATTATATCGCAAAATCTGGCCTAAGAAACCAAACTTAACTCGTCCCCGTAGTTCTCTCGGAAAACATGAAGGCAGTCGTCTCGTCTTTTTTCCTTTTCGTTCGTCTCTCTTGAAAATATTGATTTTCTCTTCTCGCTGCCACTTCTTTTTTTGTGGCCGTCTGTTTCTTTTCCACCTTCTCCTCTCTCGCTCACCCTCAATTTGCGACAGATTTTGCTAATCGACTAAATTTTTCGTGTGTCTCTTTCTGTGTGTGTTTTTTTGTCTTCACGCGCGCGTCTCGCCGAAATTCTTTGAAAATTCTAAAATCACAGGTTTTATGAACCGTCCGAACAGCCAGCTGCCAAGATGTGGCTCTTCGATGGACAGAAAGGTTCGCGGGAACATTTCCACATTCCCATAAATTTCCCGGAAATAATTAATTGTTTTTGTTTGTTACAGGATCTGTCGTCTTCGCCAATGATCAGTCCTCGAACGTCGGAAAGTTTGCACAATTTCTTGGCCGAAAATCAGCCTAGAGGGCCGAAAAATAAGATGATTATTGTGCATTTACCATTTGATCAACATTCCAAAGTTGAGGTAAGCTTGTTTTTTGTTTTTGGGGAAGGGATGGTTTTGGGAAAAATATTCCCATAGGTTAGACATGAAAATTGGAATTTCGTTAATTGTTTTCGCATAGAGATGATTTATGAACCCTACAAAAATGGAATCCTGTACACAAAAACAAAACCGTACGACTAAATTTCGGTAATGCGTCGCGGCTGCGTTGCGTTTTCGATTTTGATCAAGAAAGTTAGTCTATTTCACTCACAATGGAAACTAAATGTGTACTATGAGACCTATAATTTAAAATTTTTTGTAAAGTTCTTCAATTTTTTTCTATTTTCCAGGTCCGACCTGGCGAGACAGCTCGTGATGCAATAGCGAAATTGCTTAAAAAACGCGATATAACTCCTCAATTATGTCATGTTAGTAGTTCGGCCGATCCAAAATCGGAGATTATTGATTTATCCGAAACAATGGAATCGATTGCTGAACGATTGTCTGCAAATGAATTATGGGTACATAGCGAGTATTTGAATACGGTTTCTTCTATAAAGGTGAGTGTTTTCTTTTGGAACGAAGGTTTTTCTTCAAAGTTAGTTCACGGCCTAGGTTCCTAAAGTTAGTCCTCGATTCTTCAAATCAGTCCCCTTGGCAAAATTCAAATTATTTTAGCATGCCATCGTTCGACG
This sequence comes from Caenorhabditis sp. 38 MB-2015, assembly GCA_900536415.3. Classification (NCBI taxonomy): domain Eukaryota; kingdom Metazoa; phylum Nematoda; class Chromadorea; order Rhabditida; family Rhabditidae; genus Caenorhabditis; species Caenorhabditis quiockensis. The sequence continues at coordinate 67,009 of LR548946.1, forward strand.
AACGTTTATCCCGCCAAAACCGTGCGACGTGTGCAACAATCCAATTTGGATGATGGGTTATCGATGCGAATTTTGCCAATTTCAATTTCATCAACGGTGTTCCTCATTTGCTCCACTCTACTGTGATTTACTACAATCTGTGCCAAAAAATGAAGATCTCGTGCAACGCCTGATGGGCATCGCATCAGAAGTCGAAGGACCCGACAAGTCAGTGGCCGAAATCGTGTTGGCCGGCTTGGCACCAACAAGCGGCGGTCCATCCCCAACCCCCGAATCCAGTCACTCCGATTTGACGATGATCAAACGAACGGGCGGTGTAAAACAGCGTGCGGTTGGTGGCGCTGGCGCCACAACTCCACACCATCATCATCATGCCGTACCGCATCATCCTATTGAATCGTCGTCGTCGTCGTTGTCACCGGCAGGACCGTATCCACGTGATCGATCATCGTCAGCGCCAAATATAAACGCGATTAATGATGGAACTATGGCACAACATAATGTAAGTGATTTTTGAGATTAGATGTTGAACTTCGTATTCAACAATACATAACTTAATGGTTCTTAATGAACCTCCGCTACTTTCTAATTTTTATGTGATTTTTCTGTTTTCCCAAGAAAGGATCCAAATAGGTTCAGTATCGATTTTTTCGGTACAAAGTGTACTAAAAACAGAACCCCGGGTTCGATAATATTTGATAAAAGTTATCGAGAATTTCAGAAAGGGAGACGATTTTTCTATCATTTTTTTCTCTGAAAAAGATAAGAAAGTCATAGGGTTTTCCGAAACTTTCCGGTTTCGGTTCCACTTAAACTAATATGATAACGCGCGTTTTCTAGAAAACAATCAAAGAACATTTTTTGCAGCAACACATTCTCGATACGTTAGAAGCTCAAAGATTAGAAGAGGAAGAAGAGTCGAAGGACAAAACGGGCTCGCTTCTTCTCTCCACACAATCACGTCATCGACCTCACTTCCAGTCTGGTCACATTATTCCACCACCACAATTGCCGCCACCACTCTCCGCCATCGCACCACCGCGACTCGTCAACACCAATCATCGTCTCCATCCGTTGAGCAGCGATTTCTCGTCGCTCGTCGCCGGCAGTGCATCGCCCTCTTCAACATGCTCGTCGCCTCCCGGAGTTGGAGGAAGCGCGGCAACATCGCAACAACAACTTCTCACGCATTCGCATCATCTTCTACATACCCTTCCGTTGACACCACCGCAATCTGCGCCACCACAGAAAATATCGCCCGGATTCTTCCGGAATCGAAGTCGATCGCCTGGCGAGAGACTGGAGACACAGAGAACGAAGGGAATTGGTGGAGCTGGAATGGGTGGAAGTGGAAGTGTGGCGGTTACGCCAACGGGTGGTGCACAAAAAGCGCATCACGAAGATTGGGAAATTCATCCGAATGAGTATCTTGTAAGTTTTTCTTGTTTTCCGCTAATCATTGAGGTACTGTAGGGATTAAAAAAACGATTGGCGCTAAGGGGATTACCGTAGATAAAAATACGATAGCTTGAACTTCTGAGCTCTGAGACCAATTAAAGTTTGGTCCAAAATTTTAAGTATGAGTTGAAATACAGAGTCTCAAAGAATTGGCGTCGAGTTGGTGGCTTTTGAAAAATGAAAAATATCTTACTTTAAAAAAATGTGTTCAGAAAAATAGATTTTTTGTAACTAATTAGAAACCACTATAAAATCTTCTGAAGCCCAAAAAATAGCTACTGAAGGTTCGAACATTTGAGTTTTACTTCTGTAACACATTTTTGCTCTAGAAATCACTTTACAAGAAAACAAAACCCTTTTTTTTTGCAGATTCACAACAAAGTTGGTTCCGGGTCCTTTGGAACTGTGTATCGCGGAGAATTTTTCGGCAACGTCGCCATCAAGAAGTTGAACGTCGGTGAGCCGACTCTTCAACAATTGGCCGCTTTCAAAAACGAGGTAACGCCCTTTCTCATTCGAAAATGTCGCAACGAAGAAAATTGTAGGTTGGAGTGCTCAAGAAGACACGTCATCTGAATGTGCTGCTCTTCATGGGATGGGTACGCGAACCGGAGCTCGCCATCATAACTCAGTGGTGCGAGGGAAGTAGTCTGTATCGCCATATTCATGTTAGAGGTTTGTCTAGGGATCCGATTTTGACACCTAAACAAAAGTATCATCTTACAGAGCCAAGAGTCGAATTTGAGATGGGTGCAATTATCGATATCCTCAAACAAATCTCGTTGGGAATGAATTATTTGCATTCGAAGAATATCATGCATCGAGATTTGAAGACGAATAACATCTTCTTGATGGACGATATGACGACGGTGAAAATTGGCGATTTCGGATTGGCGACTGTCAAGACGAAATGGACCGCCGGTGGACATCAGCAACAACAACCGACTGGATCGATTTTGTGGATGGTGAGTGGTTTTTTTCTTTTTCGGAAAATCGGAATCAAGTTCCGAAGTTATTTTAAAATCTTTTCGTATCAAGAACCACTACGGGAATCATCAAATTTTCTGGAATTACAGTAGTTTTTTGAGAATTACATTGTAGATATTGATGTAAATTTGAAAACCGGCTCCTCACAACGCTAGGTTCTAGTTGTTCAAAGACTTTCAATTAGGGAAAAAGTTCAATTCTATTCATATTAGTGAAATGGACATGAGTTCTGGTGAAGGTATTTCATACAAAATTATTCCTCTTATCGAAAATTCTTATAATTTTCTCGAAATCTCCCAAATATTCATTTCCAGGCGCCAGAAGTCATCCGAATGCAAGACACCAATCCATATACAACAAAATCCGATGTATATTCATTCGGTGTTTGTATGTATGAGATTCTCTCCGGCTGTCTACCGTACACCTCGATCAACAATCGGGATCAAATCCTTTTCATGGTTGGACGTGGATATTTGAGACCGGACACGTCGAAAATGCGTGAAGACACGCCCAAGTCGATGATGAAGCTCTATGAGCATTGTATTAAATTCCAACGTGATGAGCGGCCTGATTTTGGTGACGTAAGTTTTTGTGAATCACAATCAATTTATCCGTCCAGTAGTGTCGAAGGCCACAAAGTGTACTGGGAACAGTTAAAAGTGAGCCCATGTGAGCTCCAATGAGCCCCATTTCACCTTGACCTCAAAAACTGGTTTTTTTTGTAATGTGCTCGGTGTTTTCCAGATTTATTCAAAGATTTTACCTTAGTGACCTTTATAAATTAATCCTCTATTTTTACAGGTCCTGGAACGTCTTCGATGTATAACATTGCCAAAACTGACACGATCCCTCTCAACTCCCAATGTTTTCCACAACTTCGACGGTCATTATTATTCAGTAATCGACGCAATGATGCGTAATAGTGTGTCAAATGGTGAGAGACATCGCAACAGCAGCGGTCTCAACACGAAATCATCAACGGGTAATGTAGCCGGTGGAGCAGCGAGTAGTACTGTCGATCGGCGGAAACGAAGCGCGGCCGATGTTTATGGATTACTGTGTTAATGTGTACCTTATTCTCCTCTTTTTTTTTTGTTTTCTTTTTTGTTTCGCCTCTTTAAATTGCTATTTATTGTCCTCCACCGAACTTTAAAACCGGTTTTTTTCCTTTGAATTTTTGTCTATACTAACCACGCCCCTTTTCCCGTTTCCCCCCTCTTTTTTTGTCCCCGCTCCCGCACATACACATCTTTATAGTTTGTATATCATTCCGATATCCGGGTAATTTCCAAAGAAATACAATATGGAACAAAAATGAAGATTTTTGGTTCTTTTTTCTTCAACGAAGTCGGGTTTTCTAAATTTTCAGAAAAGTTACAGGTTTACTGTAGAAATTGTACAAATTCAAGGTTACTGTAGCATGAAATTTACAGATTACAGTATGGAAGTTGTCTTGTTTTTGGTGGGATTACTGTATAAAAAGCTTACAAAACAAACTGGTTTTTCTCTGCGTCTCTCAGAAGTCCACACTGTCTCGCTCATCCTTTTTTGAAAATTGATAAACAACGGAGTAGTGTATAACAAACACAAATACTTTCACGGCGACGTGTGTAGCGCATGTGGTTGTGTTTGTGCCTTTTATGCCGAAGGTCTGGTGTTCGGTCTTGCTAACCACCAGATTTTTTTATTTTTTTTTAATTTTATAGGTTAAATTTTTCTCTGCGTCTCTCAAAATTACACACTATTTCCCACCATTTTTCGAAGTATAAAAAATATACTTTCCCGGCGTCAAAACCCAATGAAATATAGCACATTCTGCACTGTATTCTGTGCTCTTTCAGATGCACTAATAAAAAGCTACGGTTGTGAAAAATTTTCAAAACTTTGAAAGTGAATATCTCGACGTCTAGAAGGTTTCAAGCAAAACCGGGGGCACACGGGGTTGCTCTTTCTGAGCTCTACAAGATAGGCTATTAAAATCGACAAGTTACTTTTTGGCCGAAAAAAAAGTACAGTCTAACCATGGACGTTTTTTCAGATCAGCCTCGGAGCTGTTTTCGGGATTTGAATAGCCTATCTTGTAGAGCTTGAAAAGAGCTACAGAATGAGCTATATAGTTGACCAGTAAGCCACCTCTGGACTGAGAAATTGTGCTCCAAAGTTGTGCAAATTTTCTACAACCCGTGTTTTTTATTAGTGCATCTGAAAGAGGAGAAAAAACCATGCACAGCGTGCTATATATTATTGGAAATCGACCCCGGGAACATTGATTTTCAGACCTTTAAAATTGAAAAAAAAATATGTCTGCGTCTCTCGAAATCACACACTATTTTTTCGAGATTTTCAGAGGCAAAAAAAAGCTTTCTCGTATCCAAATTTAAGTGATATATAGCACATTGTGCATGGTTTTTTCTCCTCTTTCAGATGCAGTAATAAAAAACACGGGTTGTAAAAAATTTTCACAACTTTGAAGCTCAATTTCTCAGTCCAGATGTGGCTTACTGGTCAACTATATAGCTCATTCTGTAGCTCTTTTCAAGCTCTACAAGATAGGCTATTCAAATCCCAAAAACGGCTCCGAGGCTGATCTGAAAAAACGTCCATGGTTAGACTGTACTTTTTTTTCGGCCAAAAAGTAACTTGTCGATTTGAATAGCCTATCTTGTAGAGCTTGAAAAGAGCAACCCCGTGTGCCCCCGGTTTTGCTTGAAACCTTCTAGACGTCGAGATATTCACTTTCAAAGTTTTGAAAATTTTTCACAACCGTAGCTTTTTATTAGTGCATCTGAAAGAGCACAGAATACAGTGCAGAATGTGCTATATTTCATTGGGTTTTGACGCCGGAAACACTGTTTTTTAGCTCTTTTAAACTCTAAAAAACCATGTCTGAGAAAAGCCCTACTCTCACATCAAATATATCTTATTCACGCAGCTACAGTAACCTGTGATCAACGTTACTCCTAATGAAGTCTCCTACAGTATTCCGAAAAACCCAATATCCACGTCGAAGATCTCAAGCTACGGTACTCTATAGATAGCTCACAGTTGCAAATATTTGTCAAAGTACAGTACTTCTAAAGCTACCACTCGTACAGTAATCCATGCCCTACAGTAAAAATCCCATCTCGAAAACCATATATTTTTCCAGCACCGTCTGTAAATTTTCTGAAAATTTCAGAACTTGCCTGCTCTTTGTCCGAATCCTTCCTCGAAGTCGAATTCTGAAAATGTCATAAACTTTTTTTATTTCAAATTCAAATTCATAAAACAACGATAACCTCAACAAAATTAAAATAACAGGCAAAATTAGATTTAACAGTTTTACTCCTCGATTTCAGCATTTTCCGGAGCCGCTTCGACCAACGGCGTCTTTTTGAGCGCTTTGACTTTTCTCGTTTGAATGTCGTCGGTTTTCTGTTTTCCAACGTGGACTCGAGCCAATTGATTACCGAAGACGTCTTCTGACATGTTCTTTCTTCTCTTCTTCTGAAAATAAAAAATGATATTCAATTCTCGGTTAATTCTTTTTGAATTCATATGTAAAAAAAAGTTCTATGTGTAATATACGCTCTATTGATGTTTCTAACTCGGAATTCGATTTTTGTGTCGAAATCTCGAAATTATCAGCAGAGCGCATTTGAATTTTAAATTTTATTCTGCACAACTGCGCTCTACTGCACACTTTAAATCTCTTTTTTGTTTCTCGAAAATTATCGATTAATTTTTAACGTTCTCGTTCAAAGTTTCCAAAAAAGACACAATAGCATAATTTTTCGAGTTAAACTTTTGAATAGCGTGATCTTACAAGCTATAGGCCGAAATTCAGTCGGTATAATGAGCTCCAATGATAATAGTAGTTTGTTCGCCTCAAATAAACTTTTCACGACATTATCAATAGAGCGCATAGTACTTCCTGACCTTTAAAATCAGGATTTAATGAAGAACTTTCAAAAACTCACCAATAGGATCTTTGGTTTCTTGCAAGCCAATTTGAAGAGCGCCTCATCCGCCAATTTTTTGCGTAAAACCTCGAAAGTCAACGACGGTCCCATTTCGGCCAATTCGACGCGCGGAGTTGAGGTTGTCGATTTTTTGAGATTTGGTCTGGAAAAAACAACGATTATAGGTGTGATACTTTTTTTTTCAGTTTACCTATAAACTCTCATGGCTAAATGTGTCTCATCGACCGCTGTGAATACGATAACAGTTTCCAATCCTTCCAATCTAACTCGATCGACTCTTGGACCACGGAACCAGTCAATCATCAAATTTCCTACTCGTTTCATATCTGGGTCCGATTCGAAACTTGCGCCTTCCAGAATCACGCAAGGTTTTGATGCCAATGTTTGTTTGAGTGCCTGGAATAAGAAGCATGTTTAGAAATTCTAAGTACTTTTGGCAATATTTTCAGAAATTCGAATTGAAATTTTTGTTGGAAACGTATCTTACCCAAGCTTTCGTAAGTTTGTTTGATTCTTAAAATTCGAATTTCTTTTTCAAAAAATATGATGACTTGTCTCTATTTTTAATAATTCTTTCCTGAATGGCTAAAAAATATCTACCTCGAAATTCGACGCCGATTTATACGAAATGATCTTCATCTCAGCCATATCAAGCAATTGTCCATCGAAAGTTCGTCCGAATGTCAAACAATTTGGCCGTTTTTTCGAGTTGGCCGCCAAAACGAAAAGTGACGAGTCGAATTTGGTGCCGGCACGAACAACTGGAGTCTCATCTTCGAACAAATGGAATTGATTGTGTCTGAAAATTTAGTTTCAGTAAAATTCTCGCAAACACTATCACTCACTTATCCATTTTGACTGTCAGTGGCTTTTTCAAGTCGTATATATCCATCATTGCGCTGTTTAAAATTTCGTTTGTTTTTGTGCCACGTACAAAAAGTGCCTTTTTGTCATTTTCCACAGTTTTCGAGGCGCGGTCTTCTAGCACTCGTTTTCCTTTTTTCGTTTTCACTTTTTGTACTCGCTTCGATGTTGCTGATACCATTTTGCCTGAAAATTACTGAAGTATTGTTATATCCAAATCGGAAGGAAACTATTCGAAACAAAAAAGAACCTAGAAACTAAAAATAGTTAGTCCACTGAGAAAATCATTGAAAATGTAGGAAACTATTTCTTTCCGGTTTTGAGAACTATTCTAAAATCTGAAAATGTTTTGAAGCGTCGAAACTTCTTAACAGCGCCGAAGTCCATATTTTCGACGAAAATCAGAACTACAAATGGGAAAATAATAATTTAAAAAATCCTAAAACTTTTCAGTGTACATAAACACACTTCTAACAACACATAACTGAGTTCTGGAACCTGTGAAACAATTCCAAAAGTTAAAAAAAAAACTCATTATGGGCGAAAAAACTCATTTCTAACCTAGAACCGTAGAATAACCCACAACTATACTTCAAAATGTGCTAAAAATTCTATTTTCAACTACGCAAATTGTAAAACTATCAAAATCATCCTTAAATTCACTGTTTTAGGCGAAAAACTAACAAAACCACCAAAAAAAAGAAAAATGTTGCTGGCCTAGAAAACCAAATATTCATAGTCCCTAATCAAAAAACTCGGCCATATGATGGAAAATTGAGGTCAATAAGGCAATTTTCAGCGTTTTCAGAGTTAAAAACGAGGTTTTTCTGTAAAAAAAAAGAAAAATATATTCAACAGTTAAAAAACTGATTTTTAAATTGACTTTCAAATCCATAAATATGATTTTATCGGAAAACTTATCAAAATCGGGGTTATTATCGGGCAAAAAAAGAGAAAATTTAAAAGAAAAAAACTGGATTTTTTTTGACAAAGATGAGGTTGGTTGGAAAAGCTATCTTTTTTGGCGCCAAATTTCAAAAATTCAAATCTTCAACCAAAAACAAAACGAGTAACCTGGGAGGTAAAAAATCATAGAAAAGGAAGAAGATGGAGAAAAAAGAACAGGAGATTTCAACAAATAAGATGAGGGATACGGTAGGGTTGGGCTCGGCCCATTTTCAATAAATTCCAGACAAGACCCGGCCAGCCGGGTCAAAAATAGGCACAAAACTATGCGGATTCTAACCAAATACACACAAAATAAAATGCATTATTTTTAAGAGAATTATTTTTAAAAAAATACAGTAGTTATACAACGGGGAAAAAAAAACGAATAACATAAATGAAAAAAATAAACACTTATTTTGAGAACAGAAAGATAACCGGGATGGATAAATGAAGAGGCGAGATACAAAAATTATGAACAACAAAAATAAGAAAAAAAAAACATTAACTTTCAGCAACTTCTATTGCCATCTGGTGGAACGAGCTCGAGTTGAGGGTTGAGCTGGTGGGGCTGCCGGAGCTGCTGGAAATGCTTATGTTTAGTGGTTGTGGGACGGGATTTTGAAATATATATTCAAGTAGTCTGAATTGCGGTTTTGATCAAATCCTTCTTTCCCGAGCTTCAAAATCCTAAATTATAAAAAATACTTACGAGTCTCTTCTTGCCCCAATCCAAATTCAGTAAACAATCTATCCTTCAACGACATTGTGTGTTGTGGCGAATCATCTGCCGACGTGGTGAATGAAGCTCCAGCGAAACGAGACGGTGAAGAAGCTGGTGGTGTTTGTTGGGTTTGTGATGCACGTGGTGGCGGCGGTGGTGGTGGAGGTGCATGATGGCGCAAACGAGGATCACCAGACGAAGTTGATGGTGCATTATAGTGATGACGTTTGTCTGGTGAAGCCTGAGCCACTAATGGCGGGAGCTGGGGGAACTGAAAACCTCAATTTTTCACTCTTGAATGTCTGAATTTCCAGGCTTACCGATATTGTGTGACCACTAGCTCCTTCTGTGCTTGGAATAAATCCAACACCTTGACTCGATGATGGTTTTTGATCATCTTTTGACTCATTTTGGCCAACAGTCGGTTTGCGCATCTTGTACTCCGCCATCGAAAGACGCTGAAAATCACAGATGAGTAAATGAATTACAAACAAAAACCATGCTTTGTTTCTTTATATAACTCCTAGCTAAAATCCTTTTCGAAAACCAACCTTTTTCGTGACTTTCTTCGCCTCCTCAACTTCCTCTACTTTTTCTACAGTCGATGTCGTCGCCTCGATCTCTTCTTTCATCACCGGTGGTTCTACCTCTTCTTTAATCGTCTCTTGTTTGATCTCCTCTTGTTCAGCTTTTTTCTCAGCCTCTTCTCTTTCCGATTCTCTCTTTTCTCTTCGGTGTCTACGTTCTTTCTCATCCGCTTGTCTCTTAAACTCTTCTTGCATATTTAAACACTTTCGCGACACCTGAGAACGATAAAGTATTAACATTTTCAAGATTCTGCTGTAATCTACCTTATCGTCTTTTGTCCTAATATGAGAAATATCAAAATCAATCTGAACTTTAGCCATTTGTTTAGCGTTGTCAGCATACATACCGAGAAGATCTCTGTAGGTGAACCTTGGTTGCTCAACAGATGTACGGCGTGGTTTTTTTGTTGGAGATGAAGATGATGCCTGAAAACACTCTCAAAATGATTGAAAACTTTATTATTTTAACAAGATTTTTAGCTCAATTTTGTTTAGAAGTCGATATTTAGATGCTCTATTGAAAAAATGCCTACCCCAGTCGATTCCGCATTGTGTCGTTTCATCCATTGTTTTTTGAATGAAGCCGCAGCAGCAGTCGCTTCTCTCGCAGCCTCCGCTTTCCATCGTTTCACCGGTGGTACAGGAGTAACAGACGCTTCCGACTCTGCCTCCGATTCCAATCGTTTCTTCTTATCCTTCTGTCTGGCCGACAATTCGCGAGTTGGAGTCGATTCGGCAGTCTTTGCAGCGGCAACTGCAGCTGAAACTCGTGCACTTGATCGTTTTTCAGTAACTGGTGCCGGTGTTTTCTCTCTCTCGACTGATTTTGACTTTTCTTTTTCAACAGTGGTTGGCGTCTTCGATTCCTTCTTATTCGACTTGCTTTGGCGTCTTTTTTCTTCTTCTTCTTGGCGCGAGAACAACTTTTCATATTGTTGAGTTCGACGTTCCTCACGGCTCTGCAAAAATGAAAATATGATTAGGAATTGACTCCAATAAAAATTTTTTCATAGAGAACATATGAATTTTCCGAAAAAACAACCCACCAGTTTCTTTTCCGACTCTTCTTTGGGTGTGGAACTTTTTCGCGCTGGTGGTGACATCTCCATGCTCGCGCGTTTCGCCGCCTTTTGTGCCTTCTTTGAAGATCCTGGCGCCATCTTTGCCTTCGCGTCATCTTTCTTCTCAGCCTCTTCTCTTAGTTCTTTTACTGGCTCTGCTTTTTTCACAACTTCAACCACCTTTTCAACCTTCTTTGGCGCTACAGGCTCAACTTTTTCAGATTTTCTCGACACTTTCACCGGCTTCTCCTGTCTCACGGGTTCGTGGTACATATCATCATGCTCGCCTTCCTCTCTTAAAATGTGCTCAAACGCATCTGGCCGTAATTTCGGCTGAGTTGGAACCAACTCTGGTGGATTTCTCTTCGCACGTTGAATTTCATAAGGACACATCGTCGATTCTTCACCAAAATGCTCGGCGCAAACCAACTTCGTTTTACGAACAGCCCAATCATTGTCAAATGGAAGAGTTATTTCAGTGTTGTAGGCTACGAAACGTGTGGCGACAATCATCACACCCAAAATACCTCTATCATCCAAAACATGCTTGAGAACGCAGTTCGGAGTGCAACTTCTGTAAAAATTATAAACATAGCTGCAATTTTCAGTTAAAAATGAGACAAACCTTCTCGTATACTTCGCATCATTGCCTTTCTTTTTCGCATCAACACAAATGAGTTCACTACCACCACCAGATGATTGACCAACTTCCTCTCCTTGTGGACCTTTCAGCAATCCGTCGTATTGATAGATGCCAGGAACACCGCCAGGCTCACGATTCGCCTCATCCGGACGACAAACATAACCGGAAAGCTCAATGATAACTTCGCGCGAGTCGACGGGTTCGACGGAGACAAGACCTTCCACATTTTCCAACACAAACATTCTCCGGGCTCTGATTTTGTTCTTCGCATCCATCAACAATCCAGCAGCTCCACTTGTCGAACTAAGCGTTTTCAATAATCGAAGAGAAGTTCGAGAATATTCATTCGCATCAGTATACAACGGAGTTGGTGTTTTATTCGTAGATGAACGGCGTTTCCCAGTTTCTTTCGATTGACTCTTTCTTCCACGTTTCTCCGTTTTCGGCTTCAATTTTTTCATGCGCTCAAGTTCTTTTCTCTGAATTTTAGCAGCTTCCGCTTTCGAAAGTTTCAAATGTCGTGGTACGCAAATTTCACACTGATATCCATCGAGTGGATCGTTTGGTTTGAGTCCCATACATGCCATATGCTGCCAATCACTGAAAAGTTCAACGTTAGCTAAAATTTTAATGTTTCTAATTCCACAAAAAACCTACCCGCATTTCTCACATTCAACACAATCTCCATCTCCATGATCCATTTCACAGTGACATCTCATCGTCCAACTATCACCATAATCCTGTTCTCCTTGCTTATTGATTCCATCACTTTCAGAGTCAGAATCCTTCTCCACGACGTGTTGCTGTTGCGGTGGTTGATGTTGTTGTGTTGGTGGGATGAGCATTGGTGAATGATGCTGAGCCAATACGTGACTTTGTTGCATTTGGTGTAATGGATTTGGTGGAAGTTGGGCTGGCATGGTGCGAACACCTTGACCAAGACGGACAACATTTCCGGGTGGAGTTGGTGCTTCTTGTTGATTGGAAGATGTTGACCAACGACTTCGAGCCTAGAAAATGGGCAGAATTTGAACGGTAAAATTCACAGCTTAATCACCAAAGCATAATTTTAGGCCCAAACCCCAACTTACCCCAGTGCTTCCCTTTGGTCTTCCTCTTTGCCTTGCCGGTTGATCCGGTGTTCCCACTATCATCACATTTGCTCCGTATCCAGATGCTCGTTGTTTTCGTCCATCCACTTTTCCGCCCGGTCCCACAATACTTGCTTCTTCTTCCAACTCCCTCTTTGCATTTTCTATGTGATGTTTGACGCGAATTACATCTAATTTTTTGGTATTATCTTCCGTCATCTCTGTAGCTGCAACATGCGCAGCTGCAGAGAACGGGGCTGAATTTTTTGACATACCATTACTTTGTTGGTCACTATCTCCATTTTGGAGGAGTTGCGAAGATTTTGGTGTCTGAACGAATGATTCGCACGAAATGCGGATATCATTGGCCAATTTTGTGATTTCCTCTTTTTCCTTCTTGTCCACTTGAGCGTTTGACGCTGGAGCATGGTAAGAAGTAGCCGAGGTTGATGGTGTTGGGATAGTCGATGGCTGAAATAGTTGAATTTTTGAAACAATGAACATGTGTGAGAAAAAGATAATTTTCTTATTTTTTAAGGTCAAAACTAACTCTAGCTTCTCCTGAATTCAGATTAGCCGCATTGACAGCTTCTGCAACCGCCAATACAACAGACGCCACATTTTCATCTGTCGATCTCGCCGAATTTTCCAAAATCGCTTGCGCTGCCGCAGGCATCGGTACCGCCGGTATTTTATCCTTCTCTAAATGTTTCGCGATATGCGCATTCTTCTCCTCTTGCGTCATTCGATGCGGCGGCTTAACAGCACCAAACATCGCCAATTTCGATGGAGAAAGAAGATGAGGCTCTTCGGTTGATGGTGTGTCTCCGGGCACCATTTTTCTTGGCGATCCACTGTCCGATGATGATGGTGGTGGTGACTGGAAGTCGCCGCCATCCTCTCGTCGTCGTTGACCATGACTTCCGGCTCGACCACGAACCAACAGTTTACTTCCTCTAGCCGGCACCAACATTGGCGCAACACCTTCGAGGTTGGTGAATTGTGTGGATGGTGATTGAGTGTTCGTGACGGCAAGTGGGCGTACTTGTGAGACCGCTTGTTGCTGTTGTAGAATACGTTGCTCTTGGGTCATTCTAAAACAAAAAAACTCAAAAGAAGAGTATTTAACTGTTCTTCTAGAAATCGTTGGATATTCAATTTCAAAATTATATTCTAAAAGAATACCAGAAAAAAACATACCTATGCGGTGCGACATCAACAATTCTTCGTTGGCCTGGTGTTTGTGGCGAGAAGTGATGATCGCCAGCTGCGACCGCCGTACGATTCGCCGCCAAAATTGATGGACCCCTTCCAGTCGGAATGGATCGGCGAATAAGACTACCAGTTGGTGTCGAATTGACTATATGTTGATAGGCTCCCGGTTGACCAGGTTGCTGTTGTTGTTGCTGCGGCTGCTGTTGTTGCTGTGGTGGTCGACGTGGTATGGTTCCGGCAGCAATAGTGGTATTTGGAGTGGCTCGTAGACTTCCTGGCAAATGATGTGCTGGCGATTGTGAGTAGACTGGTTGACCCGACTGAGAGAGTTCGGCTGAAAAATAAGATTTTATTAAAAACTTCCACATTTTGAAATGAAACAGTGAAAAAAATTAATCCGCTGCTTTTAATTATATTCAAAAAATTTACAAACCTCTCGGCCTCATAATCTGCCTGCTCTGTGGTAGTATCGTCCTAGTAACCTGTTGATATCCTCCGGATGCCGTCTCTGTGGTGATTCGATAGGAGGTCGGGATTCCACCTTCGCGCGCAGGAGCTCTCGCCACTATAGACGGCTCGCTTCGCGGATGATCAACATACTGTGCTGTATATTGTTTCTGGAATTGAATGGTGCCTGGTTGACGTTGGTGGACAAAAATTTGATGACTTGGAATGTGTTGTGAATGTGGATGTGGATGTTGCTGTTGTTGTTGTGGTTGATGATAAACAGGTTGTGGTGGAGTGATTGGCAAGATATTCAAAAACTCGTCTAGTGGACCAATAACTGGGAACTCTCCCTCATAATCCGAATCCACTTCGTCAAGTTTTTTCTTTTCTAAATTTCCATAATTGTGATCGTCATACGGAAGTCCTCCATTTCGTTTAAAATGTGCTTCTGCCGCCTCCTCCTCATCTTCCATATCCGAATCAATAATCACCTGTATTGGAGGAGGATTATTCAGTTCTTCTTCCTGTTCTTCTTCTTGTTGTTGTTCTTGTTGATGTTCTGGTAGTTGGACTACCGGTTCTCCTGGTGGTGGTGGTGGTGCTTCCATCTCAGGCATGATCGCTTCAGCCATTTTATCGCGGTTTGGCTAAAGCATGCAATATGATTTGTATCAAACCTGAAAAAATTAGGATAAAAAAGTTGAACATTAGCATAGAAAACACCATAAAGAAATGTATGGTCTATTCGAGCAAAATGAATCTCGAAAAAGTATCATGCCTCAATAAATACTACAGAATTTCTTGAATAAAATATAATATTTACAGATTAAATGTTTTTTTTTCGAAAAAATATTAAAAATTAGTCTAGTAATTTTTCACACTGTTTCTAGAAAATATTGAATGCTTTCTTCAATTTTTTCTCAAAAATATTCAAGGAAAAGTGCGATAAACAATAATTTCAGAAAAGAAAAAAACAACCCGAAAAGTCGATGAAAACAAGTTTTGCAAAGACTCAGAGAACTTTTATCATCCCATTCACTCTTTCCAGCATCAATAATAGAACCAAAAGCCCTCTAAGATCTTTAAAACATGAAAAATATTCAAAAATTCGAAAAAAAATAGCAAAAATATTCATCGACGAGGTTGTGTGCAAAACAGCGAGATTTAGTGAAGTACGCGACGCGATTGTGTGCGATGCGGTCGGCTGCGGCGGCTTGGCAAATAGCCAACCGTGTGTCTTGCAGCGAAATCGAACATTGGCTTCTTGCCAGTGATAAATGTTCGTCGCTGTGTATGCACACATGTGTTGCCTACCGTAGTATCAAAAATAATATTTTTATTTTTCCTCACTTTTTGGAGAGTTTCAGCCAAAAAACCGCTAAGATGTCTACAATTGCTGAAGCTTATCAATCTTTCGTTGAACGAGTATTAAATGCATGGAGTGGCTACCAATTAGCCCTCGATAACAGTTGCGGAGGTGACGAAACTAGCGAAAAAGCTAAAGTAATTTGAAAAATCCTAAAACCAATAAAATTTTGGGTTTTTCAGTGGATCGTTGAAGTGATCACTGAATATGTCCTAAATACTCGCAACCTAAAAGCTGATGACATGGAGGAATGGCTTACCAATATTTTGTATCATGATTTCGACCTAATTCTCGAGGATGACAGCATCTATCAAACCGCATTCTTGCTATTGGAAGCTTATGGATACATCAAGAACAATAATCAACAAGGATTGCAGCAACTTCTTTCTAGTGAGTCCTAAATTACTTTTATTTCAAAAAATAATTCAGTTTCGCTTTTTTATCACTCTCAGAGAGAGCTTCATTTCGTCTTGAAAAAAAATTAATAATTTTCAGATCTGCCATCCGACGAAGAGATCGCCAAAATCAAAAGGCAAAGCGTTCGCGGCGCCGAAGACGAGGACGAGGATATGGAAATGGACGATGATATGATGGCCGAAGAAGACGACGAAGAAGGTCCGAGCCAAGAGCGAGAATATGCTCCGAGACGCGTCAAAGAAGTCGACGAAGATGGTTGGACAACCATAACTCGACGATAGGATTTAGCTTGTTTTTGTTATGAGAAAATGGTACTGTTGGCGCATAGTAATCTTTGTTTTCTACACATACAGTATCGCTTTGGTTAACGGGTGTTCTTGGTTACCCCTATTGTTGTTATGTTTGTTTATGTGGTTTAATAAATATTTCTTGTCAATTTCTGATGTAAATGATCAATCCAGGCGAAAAGAAAAACCCGATCAGAATGGGTATCTAGACCACAAACACTGTTTCAGCAATGTTCTGTTTCTTTTTTGTTTCAGTTTCTGGGCCGCGCAACATTTTCTCATAACGTTTTCTCACATAAAAATCTTGATATTCTTTCCCATGCTGTAATATCGAAAATTTCATCGGTACCACGCGCCCCGTTGAACAAAGCACGCGACGTAAGACGCAACGCATGATTTTCTCATTGAAAAGTTAGTGTTGCGTGCTTGCGGCGCGTGCTTTTTCCATGGAGCGCGTGGTACCGATACAATTTTGGACTATAATTATGGATATAAATGCGATTCTGTTTTCCTAGGCCGGCCGCGTCTTTGGATTTCTAGACCATTTGAGAATTTTATGTGGTTCATTTGAAGCTCCAGGTCATGTGGGCTCAATAACTTCTAGCCTATCTTGGTTTTCTAGGCCGTATTTTTGGATTTCTAGGCCATCAAGAGGTCCTGCACGGCTTTGGGTTTGCTTCATTAAAGTTGGGGTACGGGGATTTGACAAGTTGCTCTTGAAAGAAAGAGCGCATTTTTAAAATCCCTCGAAGGATTTTTTTCATCGAAAAGTCTAGTTTTGGAGAACATTTGAAAAAAGAAATTTGGAAAGTTTTCTTTTATTTTTACGGTGAAAGTTTCCAAATTTCGAACTTTGAATACTTTTTTCTCGAATACCATACTTTTCAGTGAAAAATCCCTTGAGAGTTATACCTAAAAATGTGCTCTTTCATTTAAAAGCAACTTTCCGACTCCTCGCACCTCACCTTTAAACCTCTTGGATTTCTAGACCATGTTCTCCAAAAACCTAGACCACTCTGATTTTCCAACCTTGTTCAAAACCTCGTGTTCATTTTCCAGGTCATATTTAATTCTCACATTTCCCATGCATAAATTTCCAATTCAATATGCGATTCTTCTCTATTTCGAGCATCACACATCATACTCTAATCTCTTCGTCGTCCAAAAATCGAAATTAATCTGAGCTGCTGTGCTCAGCGCGCGTGTGCGCGAGAAATCCTCCTCCTCCTCCTCATCTCGAATATTATTCATTATTATTAGTTAGTTAGTTAGTATTAGTCTTGTTTATCGCTCAGGGGGGAGGAGGTGCGCGGCCGTGGCTCTCGCGCTCGCGCGAGCTCACGCGCAAGCTCCGCCTAGCTGTTTTTTCAGACCGACCAAGAGAGAGAGAAAAAAGAGAGCTCACAACAACAAATTAGGAGGCTTTCTGTTCGTCATCATCCAACCGTCGCGCTCGGCGCTCTCTCCTTTCGCCAAACTCTCTCGCCACTCGGCTCTTTTTACACTGACACTGTCTGCGCTCTCTTCGACACGTGCGCTATTTCAACGCTTTGCCGCAAGCACCTCATTTTGAAGAAGAAGAAGGAGAAGCGAAGGAAGAAGAAGATGAAGAGAAAGCAAATTTCATTATTTTTTCATTTTTTGTTGTTGTTCTGTTTCGTGTATATATTTTTTCATTATATTCGGCCGCTCATTTGTACTTTTTCTCTATCCACTCTCCACATCCTCCACACTATTTCGTCGCCATCGAGCCTTCTCTGCGTCTCTCACTCTCTCGCTCTCGCAAACTTAATTTGCGTTCGCAAAAAAAACGAACACGTGAAAGAGACGCAGACAAGTAGAGTCTGCCTCTCTGCGTCTCTCACTCTCTCTCTCTCCCACACTTTGTTAATTGTGTTTCAGCGAAATGACGCAAGAGCTGCAAGCGGCTCTGTCGAACATTGCGAAAGAGACGCACACCCTTTGGGAGGAGAACAAGGACCTTCAGGGACGGTTCGTCAATGATCTGGCCGAATTACAGAGGATTCAGTTGGCGATTGGCCAGCTGGAACAGGAGCATAGGGGTGATCAGTTGCATCAGGTACGTGTGTGGCCGTGGCCTAGAAATCTGAGATGAGTCAGTTAGGTCATTAACTCTGCCTGGAAATATTAGTCCCCATGAATCAAAGATCAGAAAATATTTAGAGCGAAATGCTGTGACTTGGTGACAAAAATATGGCCTAGCAGTCTAACTAGATGGCCTAGAAATTCTGTATCACACCTAGAAGCCTGAAATCATGATCTAGAAAACATAATACGGTGATTAACAATGCAAAATCAACTCTGAAATCTCGAAAAGCTAGCTTAAAAACCAACATTTTTTTTTGAAATTTGAAACAATGGAACCCAAAATCATGACCTAGAAATCCAAAACTGTGGCCTAGAATGACCCTGAGTAATCAGAATCGTGGCCTAGGAACTCAAAACCATGGCCTAGAATTCCAGAAACTCGAGTTTTCAGTACAAAATTATAGGTTAGATAAATGACAAAGTTGTATTCTTGCCAAGATCTGGGTAACCAAGATTATGGTCTAGAATTTCAAAAGCGTGACCTAGGACTCCAAAAACAATACCTAGGTATCTAAAATCATAGCCTAGAAACCTAGAAAATGTGAATTGTGCCCTAGATCCACAATACCATGACTCAGGATTCCAAAACAACAACTTTGGAATTAGCAATCATGACCTAGAAACCCGAACATATGGCCTAGGATCTCAGAACAATAGCCTAGAAATGCCAACATGTGGTCTAGGAACCCCAAATCATGGACTAGAATATCAAAATCATGACCTAGGAATCAACATTTATTATTCAGAAACCTGGAGTTTTGACTTAGAAGTCCCTAAGAATCACAAAACATGCCACAAATATATTCCTATATATTAGACCCAAGACTAGAAGTTCTATCTGATGGCCTAGAGACCGAAATTCCTCTTCCAGGCCCGTATCTCCTTAGCCGATCACCAGAAACGCGCATCAACTCTCTACGAGCAGCTCACATCGCGTCGCGCTGAAATGCTCAAAAAACTCAACGATGGCACCAACTACGTGGCAATGTTGCAGGTGAGCATATGGCCTAGAAAATCAAAATGTGTAACCTAGAATTCCAATTTTCAGAATCAACTGATTAGTGAACGATTATACGACTGGAAGAATCGTCAGAAGCTGGCACAAATCGGCATGCCTTTTGATGAGAAAGATCAGAATTTGGATGATATTCAGATTGAGTGAGTGAGCGTGGGAGAAGGAGAGACGACGAGAAATGTCTGAGTCTCTTCAACTAAGCTGATGTCTAGAATTTTTCAAATTGTCACGTGGATATTGATTATCTTGTCAAGTCATCCAACGAGAAAATATATGTAGTTTGAATTGAAGAAATTAGAGATTTGATAAAACATAATTAATTTCAAAAAATATCAAAGTAGCCACGTGTATTCACTAAACTTTGAACTTCGGCACATTATTTTTTAATTTTGAAAAAGACACGTGGATATACTAAAATGTTAGAATTTGGGTTGTATTTTCTGAACCTCAAAATCTTAAGTGTATTTTAGGATTTTGAAATGTCAGGTTGAATTCCAAACGTCCCAAAAAATAAAACTGACACGTGGCTTTTCTAACTGATCTGAAACTACCACGTGGATTTTAATCGATTTTCGGTGTCAATAAAATACCACGTGGATTCTTACAATTTCAAAATTTTTCGTGCTCTATTTTCAAATTTGAATTTTAGCGAGGAGTTTCTAAAAAATCTGAAACTACCACGTGGATTTTAGCGAATTTTCAAATTCGGAGCCTATTTTTCAGAATTTGAATTCTAACAAAAGGCTAAATTTAGGATTTTTCCACGTGGAATTAAAAAAACTAGAAAATTCGGGGCCTAGCTTTTTAAATTCTGAAAACTAGCGCGTATCAAAAAAATTTTTAGTTTTGACACGTGGATTTTTCTGCCATATACTTTTAAAACTTGAAATTCTGACGTGGATTTATGAAATAAAAATTTAAAGAAAAAACGATATCCATATTTTCCACGTGGATCTTAGAAGCCTCAAAGTTAGTTTCTTTTTGAAAATCCTAAATTCCTGACTTCAGATTCGAATTTCTCGCCGAGCAAAATTGGCAACTTCACATGTTCTCCTGTTGGATGCTCGATCTGCTCCGCCGCGGTCCTCAACTCAACGACAACAATGCACAAACTACAGTAACCAATCTGAGCACTCTAACCGATCAGCTCACAAAACTTCTCTTCATGCTCGTTTCGCAGAGCTTCGTCGTCAGTGTACAACCGGAACCCGTGCTCAAAACACAACACAAATTCGTCACAGAGGTTGGACACTTTTTGAGGGCCATAATTTAGTTTTTTTTTTTTAAGGTTCGACTTTTGATCGGCGACAAATTGGGGATTCGCCAGCATTTGGTGAACACAAACGTCACTGTCAAAATAATTGCAGAGGATGAGGCGAAGCAGCTCAGCTCAACACACATTAATCATAAGGATATGTGAGTAGAGAGAGAGATAGAGAGAGAAGAGACGCAGATGGTCAGAGATAGACAAAAACATTGTGGAATTTGTTACTCACATTTTTAAGTTTTAATTTGACATGGGGGTTCTTTTAGAAACAAAACTAGAGATTATACAAAATGAGAGACGCAAAGATAAATCACATAACGAGAGAGTGCACTCAATTAGAGACGCAGACAATCTATTTTTTATTTTAGCAAAACTGTGGGTACAATAAGCAATGATTTCGAAAAAATGACAATGGATGAGAGAGGTCATATGGCTGCCAAGTTCAACAATTCGGTAAGTATAAGAAGGTGCAGGGTTAAAAATCCTGTATTCAATTTTTACGTTTTCAGAAGCTCACACGAATCGCGCACCGTAAACCGCCACCAAAAGGGGCCTCCGACATGAAATGTATTCTCAACATGCAGGCGGCAACAGATCAAAAATACGCGCTTCTCTTCCATATAAGCCCATTTCAATTGGGCAATTTGGGCAAGTTCGACGTCTGGACATTGTCGCTACCATTGATGGTTACTGTACATGGGTCGCAGGATTGTGATGCGCAGGTTGCGATTTTGTGGCATCGCGCATTCGCGCCAGTGGTGAGTAAAAGTTTGATTTGTAACTCAAACCCATTAGAGAGTTAATTGATGTGAGAGACGCAGAGAATTAGGCAACGAGAGAGTGCCATAAATCAGAGGCACAGAGTACATACACTCCACGTGTAATTCAAAAATACAACAATTTCGGGAAAAACATCAAGAATAAATTCCACGTGTAAATATTTTATTACGTAAAAGTCGAAAAACCACGTGTCACGTAATGAGAGAGTGTGGGAGACACAGAGAACGAGACATCGAGACAACGTGTGTCAATCAGAGACGCAGATTGTTAGAAAAAACAAACGCCACGTAACAAATCCACGTGCCTACGAAGAGTGATATAGTGTGAACAAATCAGAGACGCAGATTTTATTTTGAATGAATTCAAAAACTGCCACGTGTTAAATTCTAACTTGCAACCACATGTTAAAATCCACGTATACATAAGAAGTCTGTTAGATGACGAGAGTTTGTATGGATGTGAGAGACGTAGAGACGTAGACAGCGAGATAGTATGTAACTTTGAAAGAGTTTCAGTCAACTAGAAAATTTCAAGACAACCTTTCTTTGTTTCAGAGTCGCTCGCCAAACACCACCGACGTGTCCGCGGTCTCCTGGCCCGATCTGGCTCTCATGCTCCGCAACAAGTTCTCCCTCTTCACCGGTGCTCGCCGCCCACTCAATGATTCCGATTTGGGATATCTTAGCGAAAAACTTCTTATGCCAAATCTCCCCGACCAGAAGCCCATCACATTTCATCGATTCGCCAAGCAGAATCTGCGCGAGGATGTCAATTTCAGCTTCTGGGAGTGGTTCTTCTCGATAATGCAACTCATCAAGCAAAAGTTGCTGAAATTCTGGGATGAAGGATGGTTGATCGGGTTTGTGTCGAAGCACGACGCGTCGAATTCAATGTTGTTGTGTCCGCGACAAAGTTTCCTATTGCGATTCAGCGATACGCAAACCGGCGCAGTGTCCATTGGTTTCGTTTGCGAAGACGACGAAGGTCAAAAAGTGCCATTCCATCTCGCACCCTTCTCCATCAAAGATCTCGATCAACTGTCGCTCGCGTCACGAATCGCCAGTTGTCCACAACTTCGCGACATTCGCTATCTCTATCCGAGCATTGACAAGGACGAGATGTTGCGATACTTCGATGCGGAGGAGCGACATCGCAGCGGTGGCGGTGCGGACAGTCCGACTGGATATATTCAGAGTGAGATTGTGATGGTGGCGAAGACGTGTGGGCGACAACATTCGCAGGCGCCGTCGATGTTTGGCGCGGACTCGCCGTCGCCGTTGTCGATTCAGTCAAAGTTGGATTGGTCGCCGGGAGAGATTCATCAGAATCATGTTGATATGTGAGTTTTACACTTGCTGACGCTGTCTATACTTTCTCACTACATAAGAGACGCAGAGAAAAATATCACGTGTTGGAAATTTTTTTATAACTGAAATTTTTTCACGTGGACTTGTTATTTTATTTGACGTCAACGTGGCAAATGAATTACGTTTGTCTAGTGTAATTAGAGAGAATACAAGTCAGAGACGCAGAGTTTTTTCTCAAAATTTTCACGTCAATATTTTTTTTTTATTCGACGTCAAAAATCTACGTAGAAACAATACTGCGTCTGGTTCGAGAGAGTATACCGAATTGAGACACTCAGAGAAGCAAACATGTATAGAGCGTGAAAAATGAGAGACGCAGACAGACAAAACGAGCATTTTGAGAATTTTCGCGTATAAAAAAGTCACTAACAAAAGTTTCACCTGAACATTTACCAATCATTTAATTTCGAAAATCGACGTGAAAGAAGAAAAATCTCTGCGTCTCTTCAGTTATGTCAGAGATTATACGGTATTGAGAGACGCAGAGAAGCAGAAATTAAGATAGTTTGCAATAATGAGAAACGCTGACAATATGAGTATTTTCACAAATTTAACGTGTTAAAAAATCTGCCTCAAAAGGTTCACGTAGAAACCATTTTCACCTGACGTCAAAAATCCACGTGGTATGTCTAGTCAGAGAGTACAAAAAAACTGAAAGACTCAGAGAAGCAGACAGTTAGAGAACTTACAAAAAAGTGAAAAAATCGATCAATCAGCCCCGCAACTAATTATATCCTCTTTCAGGACCGACGATCTCTCGGCAATGCTCAACTCATCGGGTCTCGACTCGTCAATGTCGGGCGACGTCGAATCGCTGCTCGGCCCCTCGTTCAAACCCTTCCAACCCGATCCCACACACCAATTTATCGACATGTCACTAGGCCCAAGCGGAAGTTCGAACATGATGCATCACAATCACCATAACCATAATCACAACCACAATCAGTTCTACCCTCCAAATATGCACAATTCTTAGCCGACCGTAGCCTACAGTACCCCTCTCGCTCTTCTCATCATCATTCCATGTCACACATATCATGTACATACGTTTTCTTGTCGAGTTTAGACGATTACCCTAACTATATGCTTACTTATATACCTCCTTTAATTTTGTCTAGATTGATGCTGTATAAATTTTGAGTACCGTCTGTTCATTCAGAACATTTCTTGAAAAAATCGGATCCAGTCCGAGTGAGAGACCACCAGAAACATGGCCTTACTATGTATTGAATTTGGCCTAAAAATTAACTAGGTACCAAGATGATGAATTGCCCAACAAGCACAATGCTATATTGTTCATATTTATGAAACAATTGAATTAAGAAGAAGAATAATGCTAATTTCGTTGACAAAAATCATCACAATAGAAAATTTTTTTATATAACATTCTACCAATTTCAGAATTTTCATATCATTGAAAAATGAAATTCCTCTGTCTCCTTCTTGTTCTTCTCCCATGTTCGCCCGTTTATTTTGTGTGTTGTGTGCGGGTGGGAAAGAAATCTCGTTTGTGTGTGTTTGTGCATTTTCATGTTTTGAATTCTTGACCAAAACAGTTCGCACACGTTTTTCAACATATTGTTGCCAACTAAAAATATTTCTATTGTATCAACCTTGTAGAGAAAAAAATTGTCTACAAGATCATGTAAAAATTAGTATTTCAGTAAAACTATGAAAGTCTCAAACGCCCTGTAAAAGTCGACTTGAATTTGAGACAAGTTCAGCTTGCATTTAATCTACGATTTCTGCAATTATCGAATTGTGTTGTTCACCATTTTATAGAGCTCAAAATTCTCTACAAGCCACATATATCACATTTTTGATTTCGAGCCCAAGACTCTTTAAAAACTCGATTATTCGAACACACATTTTCTCCTATTTTGACAATTTTGGTAGTGCGTTTCTCCAAGAATTTCTCATTCAATTTTTGGCGAATTGCAAAGAAAACTACCGGATTTTGTAGAAGAAAAAATTCCCTACAAAACCTATGTTGTGAAATTTTTTTTGGTGACCTATTGCAAAAGGGGGAGTCGGCCATAAATTGGTCGCCTATGGGAACAAAATGGAAAAGAACACACAAAAAAGAACAAACACACAAAAGTTGTCGGAAACAACACACAAAAAATAAACGGGCGTTCGGGGGTTCGGATAAACGGGAGCGCAGGAGTTCGGGCGTTTTGAAAACGGGCGAACGGGACGCCCGTTTACCCGTTTATACAAGCCTACGAAAATGAGATCGATCTGGCCTATAAGTTCTTTAACCAATTTCTCGACAACACCTAAAGAAACGATTCATCCATCTTCTCCTCAGCTTTCGGTGTTACCCAATACAGTTCGAATGGCTCAACCCCCCTGAATATCGATAAAGGTAGTCCAAACAGTTAGATATACATACAGATGTATTCAAATAATTCAGAATATTTTATCGCTTATTATGGCCAAGTCCAAGACCGTCAAACAGTGGAGGAATTATTCAAAAAAGAGGAAATTTTCGCTCAAATCGTACCGGAAACAACTTCCGTCACTTTGGTTATTCAACAGTCAGCTGAAGTGGGAACTTTTGTCTGGAATGTTTTGATGGAAAATGAGGGCTTCAAATTGGAAACTTTTGGGTTTTTATCAATGAGGAAAACTGTTTGATCAATAAAGAGTTTTAATTTGCAAAAATTCGTGTTTTTATTGTTTTTTTGTTTTTTTCCAGAAAATCTGAAGTTTTTCGACGAGACCTAGCTCATCTAACAAATTTTAGGACGCTGATTAATTAACAATTTTTTACAGTTTACACTGAAAATGAGAAAAATGCTCCAAACAAATTTTGGAGCTGAAATTTGCGCATCAAAAACGTTTGGCAAAACTTAAATGTTCAAAAAATATATCAAAAGCTCCACATTTTTTGTAAGAAAAAAAAAATGAAAATTTCAGGTAAATTTCCAGATCTCGTCCTACAAAAACTGGAGCACATTGTCGACCACCTTGAGCACAACTGTGCAAAATATGAGGTTGAACGGAGTACTTTGAGCCGAGTTATGGCGATTTCACCAATATGATCTAAAACCAATCAGAAATCAAGATGACATGGATTCTACACTGTCAATGTTAGTATATCAAAATATAACTATTTTAAAGTTTATCTAGACATGAATTCTCACGTTTCAAGAATATAAACCTTTTTATTTTTCACGTGAACTTTTTTCTCTCGGTCTCTGAATAAGTTCATTTCTCTCTTCTGAAAATTCATGTAGAATATGTTTTTTCGAGCGTGATGCTGGATTTCTTATGACCTTGAATTTTCTTAAAATCACCTAATTCATTGACATGGCAATTTAAGTCCAATAAGAAACCAAAATGACTTAGAAAAATAGCTTTCTGATGACGAATCGAAACAATTGAAGAAATAAGAAAGAAGAATAATGATAATTTCGATGACAAAAATCAAGACAATAGAGAAGTATAGTATATAACATGCTCCCAGTTTCAGAATTCTCATATCATTGAAAAATGAGAGTTATCTGTCTCCTATTCCTTCTCCCATTCATCCTTTGTGACGACACAGAAGTCGATTTAGCTTATAAGTTCCTCAATGAATTCATCGACCACGCCAAAAGAAATGATTCCTCCATCTTTTCTCCGCAATTCAAAGGTACTGTATATGGTTCAAATAATACAGTCATTTCGTATGTCTCACAAGGTCAGTTTCTTCTACTTGATTATCATACTTCAGAGATTCAAAAATGTTCAGAAGATTTCATCAATAATTATGGAGTAGAGAGTAATCAAACAGCCGAGGAACTCATCAAGAAAGAGGACCTTACTGTCAAATATAATCCGGATAAAACTCCAGCGGCTTTGATTATCATACAATTAACAGGATATGGAACTGCTGTTTGGCACGTTTGGATCGCAAATGAAGTTTTTCAATTGGAAAGTGCTGTATTCTATATCGATGAGTAAATTTATGAAAAAAAATAAAGGGTTAATTTTGCATAACACTTTTTTAAACTGGCTTAACGAACAAAAAAGCAAAACTGGATTAAAAAACTTAGATAATTCGAAGACGCCTAGAAATTCGATACCATGGTCTTCAATGTAGTATGATCAAAAATAAAAATCACATGGAAACATATACTTCGAATGACTAATTGTTCGGGAAGCACAATGGCATGTTTATTCAAATACTGAAGAAAATAATGATACAAATAGAAAATTTTTGTATATAACATGCTCCCGATTTCCGAATTCTCAAATCATTGAAAAATGAAAACTCTCTGTCTCATATTCCTTCTCCCATTAATTGTGTGTGATCAAAAATCGCTTGATGAAGCTTATCGATTCTTCAACGTATTTCTTGATCATGTGAGAAGAAATGATTCATCCATTTTCCATCCACGATTCAATGGGATTATCCACGGCGAGAATGGAACTACTACTGTTGGCCGTTTCGCCAAAGGTTAGCTGGTCCGTCTTCGTCTTCCAGATGAGTTTTTATTTTGCAGAATGAACAAAATTGAGAGCGCAGATTCAGACGGGCAGATTGCGCAGGTCCAAATTTCAGCATCAAGACCTAAAAAATTCCCCAGAAGTCTAAAAAAATGGTTTCTAATGACTAATTGTTCAATAAGCACAAAGTCATAATGTTAATAATTATGAAACAAATAAATAAAGAAGAATAATTGTAGTCTCCTTCGGTCACTACTGTAGATGTCGATGACCAAGATTTTTCTCTCGGTCTCTAAAAGAAATCATTTTTGACGTTGCAAAGAAAGTCTAATAAGAAACCTAAATGATGTAGAAAAATAACTTTCTGATGACGAATCGAACAAATTGAAGAAATAAGAAAGAAGAATAATGATAATTTCGATGACAACAATCATTACAATAGAGAAGTTTGGTATATAACATGCTCCCAGTTTCAGAATTCCCAATTCATTGAAGAATGAGAGTTCTCTGTCTCCTATTCCTTCTCCCATTCATCCTTTGTAACGAGGATGAACTGGCCTATAAGTTCTTTAACGATTTCCTCGACCACGCCAGAAGAAATGATTCATCCATCTTTTCTCCACAATTTGAAGCTATTGTATACAATACAAATAGAACTGTTATCGCGCACGTCTCGAAATGTCAGTTCATTCTACTTGATTATCATACATAAAAGATTCAAAAATGTTCAGAAGATTTCATCAATAATTATGGAGTAGAGAGTAATCAAACAGCCGAAGAACTCATCAACATAGATGACATTTCTCCCAAATATTATCCGGATAAAACTCCAGTCACTTTGATTATCGAACAAGCAACTGGATCTGTAAGTGCTGTTTGGCAAGTTTGGATCGAGAATGAAGTTTTTCAATTGGCAAGTGCTTCATTTTATATCTTTGAGTAAATTGATAGATAAAGTGTTAATTTTGCAAATTGAAACACAACGAAAAAATAAACACTTTTTAAAAATTGCCTAAAGAAAAATACATAATCCAAGGTGGTCTAGAAAGTCGAATTTGTAAAATATTGGTCTATGAACAAGTTATATTGAAACATAGTTCTAAAATAGAACCACAACATCATCAATGGTTCAAGTATCCAAACGCAACTAGAACTATTAAATAGACGAAAAAATATGGCCTAGAAATCCAAGATGGCCGAGTCCCCAACTATTCTCTACCATGTGCCACAAAAAGTGGGCGTGGCTTCCTAACTTCTTTCGTTTTGACATTTCGCTCTCCTCTTTTTCACTACGCGCAATCTTCCATTTTCCCATAAATATTTTTTCTTCAGAAAATAAATCTCCTATCGCCACGAGACCCATGTCATGATCTACAGTATCTATCAGGTAGGTTGTGATAATTAGCATTAGGGCGCGCTTGCATTTCACACCCAAAAGAAGACAGACTATGGGAGAGTGAGAGTCGCAGAGAAATCGTGGGGGTTCATCTTTTCCTTCAATTTTTTCTCCTTATTCTTGGTGAGCAGTGAGGGGTTTTTGCGGAAAACGGAAATCAAATTTTCGCGCGCTCGCGCGAAAAGGTTGACGTGTTTTTAGTGGATTTCGCGCTGTTTTAGAAGAGGTCGATGAAAATACAAAGCGATAGAGAGAAATATTGAGAGATTTAGAGAAAAAGAGAAAGAACTGACCTGAAATTCTGGAGCATTGATTTCGTGGTTGAAGTGTCCATTTTTTGAAGGGTCGAGAAGTTAGATGTGCAGGTTGTGAAGGTGTAGAGTGCTGTAAAGAATGAAATTTGATTTTTGAGATTTAAAAAAAAAGAAGAGAAATACGAAAAAAATCAAGAAATAGGGCTGAAAATGAGCAAAAAATAGGTAAGAAAATCCATGTTGCAAAAAACAAATAGCGAAAAAAATGGTCAACACTCCTACAATAATTGTCAGATTGAGAAAAACAACATATGAGTGATGTACAGTACCTCTTGAATTCAGAGAGTACTCTGTTTTGGATAAAACCCACGTTTCGAAATTTTTTAGGAGCCAAATCCACGTGGTTTGTTTTTGAAGTTCGAAAAATTGATGAAAACTACAGTGACCTGACCAAAAATTTCAGTGTTCAATTTTTTAAAAACCAAATCCACGTGGTTTATTTTTAGAACTGGAAACAACGTGACAAAATAAATATTTTTCAAACACGTGAAAATTCAAAATGTATTTTTTTTTTCTCAGTTCGAAACAAGTTTGAGGTTCAAAACCTGTGAAAAGTACAGTAACCTGTCAATTTTAAAACAATTACTAGAAATAATCTAAATAGTTTTTGAAATACACCATAGAATTTCAGTTTTCAATTGAAGTAACGAGTTTAGAACCTAAAAATTCACGTAGCTAAGTAACATTTACACAAGATTAAAAATGTGGTCAAACGACCCACAAAAGTATGAAACGATGTTAAAAAAGGTCAAAAAATGTACGAAATTACCTAAAATAACACGATTTAGTATTTCAATGTTAGAAAATGCACAAAATGACTTGAAATAATCATCTTACAGACTCTCCTAACACTTATCCCACTCGCCACTTCCACTCCACAATGTCATGGTTCCTCAGAGAGTTACGCAAAAGCAACCGACCTCGCCCAAATCCTCATGGCCAACTACTCTCGAAACGCACTACCCGAACCCGCTCCGGTTCAAGTCGAAGTCGAGATCACCATTCAGGATATCTCTGACATTTCGGCGATTACCGGGACATTCACTATTGACTATTGGATTAGCGCGATTTGGAATGATAGGCGATTAAGGTTCTCGGATTTGGATCCGTGTCGAACAAATCTGAGTTTGGATCATGATATGGAGCCGAAATTGTGGAGCCCTAATGTGTGCATTGTTAATTCAAAAAGTACAAAGGTTCACGATTCGCCGAAACCGAATATTTTATTGATGATTTTTCCGAATGGAACTATATGGCTCAATTATCGTATAAGATCAGAAGGTCAGTCATAACTCTTAGGGTTAAGAAAATGTAAATTTGCGACCTACAATAATCCAGAAGAAACAGGAAATTTTAAAAAACGAGAAATTAATTTCATTAAATTCGTATTATTTGCGCGGTAGATCAAAAACAATTCTCTTCCAAAATTTTAGGGCGAAAAAATTCCTAGACTAGCGTGTTGGCGTAAGAGACAACGACAGTTAGATTAAAAATAAAAGAGCACATAAAGTCAAGAGACGCAGACAGTTAAACATCCCTGTGAGGTTGTAGACGCAGAGTTTGAAAAAACAACTAGAGAGTGCGTGGACGTGAGAGACACATAGACTGCCAGATTAAAAATTTGAAAGTGTATAGAAACAAGAGATGCAGACGGTTAGGAAATGGCGAAAATTGAGAGACACAGAGAGTTAAACAGTGAGAGAGTGTGGTTAAGCTAGAGACGCAGATTATCAGACAATCAGACGTAACAGACGCAGACAGTTAGACAATTAAAACCCACGTAATTCGCATTTTTATCTCAGCTCCGTGCCAAATGAACCTTCGCAACTTCCCCCTCGACAGCATCCGCTGCTCGCTGGTCTTCGAATCCTACTCGTACAACGCGGCCGACGTCGCGCTTCAATGGCTCGAATGGTCGCCGGTGAGCACAATTCGAAGCGATTACAATTTGCCCGATTTTCGAATGACCAATATCACGTATGGCAATGTTACCGAGGTAATTCGAGACTGGCGATTTTCAGGATAATGAAAATTTCAGGTGTATACAGCTGGAATTTGGCATCGGCTCTCAGTTTCGATACACTTTGAGCGTCTTTACGGGTTCTACATCTTGCAGGTAGGCTCCACCCATTTTCGCAAGGCTGACATGGTTTTTAAAAAAATTCTGAAAGGGTTCATATTTGGTATCAAAATAATCCTATAAATTAGGCGATTCTGAAATAATCAAAATTAGGGTAAAATTAGGCTCCGTCGACTCTGCAAACCTGGCACGGTTTCTATAAGTTATCCAAATGGGGTCAGTTTTATATAAAAATAATCCTAGAAATTAGATGAATTTGAATTTCTCAAAATTAAGGTAATATTAGGCTCCGCCCATTTTCGCAACCCTGACACAGTTCTAAAAAATGCTCCAAAAACAATATTAAGCTCATAAAGACTAGCAGTATCTAATTTCATCATTCGTTTTGAGAGGAAATTAGGCCACGCCCACTTTTTAATAGCCTGGCTAAAAGCTCCAAATAGGTTTGGTGCCATAATGATGCTAGACATAAAAATGCATTATTAGTTTTGAAGGGGAATTAAGCTCCGCCCATTTGTGCAAGACTGGCACGGTTTCTGAACGTGCTCAAAAGGTGGTCATGTTTGGGACCTAAAAAGTCAAAATACATGAGCAAAATTGAAAGAGGAATAAGCTCCGCCCACTTTTGTAAGCCTGGCACGGTTTTTTGAATCTTTAATAAAGGGTCATGTTTGGCATCAAAATGCTCAGAATCTTTTCTAGACCTCAATTTCAGATGTATCTCCCCACTTACATATCTGTGTTCATCTCCTGGATAGCCTTCTGGATGGATACTCGCGCACTTCCAGCTCGAATCACCCTCTCCGTTTCTTCCCTCATGGCTCTGACTTTTCAATTTGGCAACATTGTGAAGTCGCTTCCGCGCGCTTCTTACGTCAAAGCCATCGATATCTGGATGTTCAGTTGTGTTGGGTGAGTCGCCGTGTCGCGCGACGAATTCGCATCCCACTTTCCAGCTTCATCTTCTTCTCCCTGATCGAGTTGGCAATCGTCGCGTACAATGACAAAATTCACGATCAACATTTGCGAGAGTCGCGAGTGTCGGCGAACTCGCGACTCTCGACGCTGAGCCATAATGGACGAGCGGCTTCTGGCTCGGCGAGTCGTCGCAGTTTTGTGGAGATTAGCGCGCAACGGGCTCGTGGAAGCGAGTTGGGCGCCAAAATCGATCGAGTGGCTAGTATCCTTTTTCCTACTGTAGGTGGCTTCTGAAAATCTGAAATTTTTACTGTACCTTTAACATCTATTTCAGATGTTCGCTATATTCAATTTGTCCTACTGGTGGTACTACCTAACAACAAGTATGAACCCGTCCTACGACTAAAGAAAAGGGGCGTTCTATTTTGCAACTCTGGCACACTTTTAGTAATTAAGCAGGCCACGCCCCTTTTCTCGCAACTCTGGCACACTTTTGTCACACAAAAAACGGGATAATTTGAAATGTGATAATTAATGAACTTTTTCTCTGAAAAAATCGATAAAAACAAGGAAATGTTTGGCGGGCAAAAAAAAAAAACGACTAGCGGGTTGGCAAAAACCTGTAAATTCTCTGAAACAGAAAAAAAGTAAAAACGACAAAAAAAAAGATATGAGAGATCCGTAACAAAGTGGGTAAGTGGTGGGCGCCCGGAGCTCCCAGAGCCCCCGGGGTAATCGCCCAGTTCTAATCATCATTGTCGAGGGCGATGAAGGCGCGATTGTCGCGCGAGTTTCGGTCGTTGTAGGAGGTTCGCGAACGCGACGAGGAGGAGCCTTTGGAGAAGATGACACGATCTTGGAGCTGGAAAATTATCGATTGATTGCGACGAGGTTGCGAGTTCTTTGCGAGTTGGAGAAAGAAATGAACAAAATGTGCTCCATTGATAATCGTAGCTTCCTGGATTTAGATAAAAAGCTGATTTCAGACTTTTTCAATTTTCTGAAAAAGCTGAAACTACAGTAATCCAATCATCATTCTTTGAGATTAAACTTCAAGTTCCCATTTTCAAATTTGGGTCCAAAATTCACGTGGAAATTATCAGACACCGAAAAATCCACATCACAATTCTAACTGGAAAAAACCCACGTAGACACTCCATCGAGTCAAAGCTACGTGGTACGTGTTTGTCCTGAAGTTCACTACGTGGCTATTCAAGAAAAAATTCTCCACGTCAGAGGTGCGCAAGACAACGTGGCACATTTTCAAGCACCCTCAAAAAACTATGAAATCGATAAACTTTTGGTATATGCCACATATTTTTCTGCATTTCTCTAGATTTTTCAAACATAAAATATGCCACGTATTTTTAACTATTAAAACCGTTACCTCATCATCTTCATCATCGTCATCCAATCCACATGTTTCCACAGCTGGCAGCTCGCCAGTCTTCGATTCTATCAATCTCGTATATTTATACTCCAATCGCTGATTTCTGCGACACATCATAACCGAGATAATCGCCAGTGTGACAAAAGCGAAACTACCGAACATCAGCAGCATTCGCTGCGATGCTGACAATATGCTGCATGTGCCTTCGTGAGATTCCGAAGCAGAGCCAGTGAGCACACAATGTCTGAAAGTTATCAAGTTGTTTTATTATTGCACTCTAAATGCGCCAATGAATTTTCGCTGGCGAATTTTACTCACTTATGCGGTATTGAATGAATCGTCTGTTTCCCATTGACACATTCTCCTTTAATCGTCTCATAGTCATCTTTGTCGCAAATCGGACAAGCGTGACTCGACTCCAGAATCGCAGTGAACAGGCAACCGTCGCAAGTTCCATCGGGACAAGAGTGCGGCAACCGCATCTCTGGCTCCTTTTTGCTCGGCTGACATCGTGCGACGACGACGAAGATGTTGCCTCGCGGACAAGACGGTGAGGCGGCGATCGCGAGTTGCTCAAACCAGAAAAAGACGTCGAGTGGGAGCGAAGCGTTGTCGAGACCCTCTTAAAGGTTTATGTTTTTTGGAGAGAGAGAGAGAGAGAGAGTGAGGGTTAAAGGAACATACCGTACTCCAGAACATGATCACTGAGATTCCATCCATTGTGAGTGCGATTCAGGGTGATGGCGTCGAGTTTGCTGGCGAGTCTGCAAAATTAGAGGCTTAGGCTTAGATATTTTAGCCTTAGGTTTAGGCGCACAGACTTCAGACTGAGAATCAGAGATTTTCAGGCTTACTTTTAGATATTTTAAGACCGAATGGGTACTGAATATCCCACAAACAGAACCGCGACTCCATAATTATCTGAATTGAGTATATTTAGAAAAAAACGGGCCGAGCCTGATTTTAAAAACCTTTGTCCGAAAATTAGATTAATTCAGAAAATATTTGTGCATAAAAAATGGGTCCAGTTCATTTTCTTAATGTGTGAATATGTCTTCGGGATCCGATTCAGAAAACTTCGGAATCAAAACTACTGATTCAGGGACTATGTATAACTCTGGACCCGGTCCGATTCAGTCGCAAAAATTTAGAAAACTACGACACAGATAATTCTAACCGTGAAAAAACTCACAACAAGGGCGATACAAAGGCAGTCGTCGCATTTTTCGTCGTCGTCGTCTTTGTGGTCCCGGTCCCCGTTGAAACCGCATTATTGCCACTTGGCAACGCCGTCATCCGACACGCCATTCCATCTACCGACTCTCTCATCGACTGGTCCATCATCACTCCAATCACATCCGAACTATCGTACGCCTCTTCGCATTTGATCGTTTGGAACAGCGCAACGTGGAACGCGTGATAGTAGGCGGTTCCTTCGCGCGAGAAAACGCGCACGCCGCCGACTGTCCAATTTTTGTCGCGCCATGATGTGAAGTCGTATTGATAGGTGAGATTTTTGTCGTCGTCGCGATGGAGAGCGAGTTTCGGCGGGCTGACACAACTCGTACCATCGGCGGAGGGTGCGAGTCCTTGACCGCAAGCGACGCAAGAGGCGACACCGACGCGAGACGAAGTCGCATTGATTATCGTGTTGATTGGACAAGAAACGCAGAGTTTCGTCTCTTGGTGCATATAGTGTCCCATTGGGCATGGAACACATCCATCGCCGCCATTCCCACTATGCGGACACGCTAAGCATTCGCTACCCCCGCCTCCTTGTCGCCCACGATGTCCCACGTTTGTCACGTTAATCGCGAATATTCGCGCCTCGTCGCTCAGTGAATCGTCAGAAGAAGCGACGCCGGATCGCAAGAATGCGAGCATATAACGAGCAGGAGTGTTCTTGGTGACAGTGTGCGACCAGACGCGTTTTGTTTGGGTCCCATTGAACGCGGCCAAGAAGCGATAGAATGATTCCTTGGTGCCGGTACCGACACCAGCAGAGACATCCTCTATGAAGTACAGTACACATGACGAATCCGAGCACGATGTTTCAAACACAATAGTGATCTGCGCGACGGGCACTTTAACTCGCTTGTTGGCTGATCGCGGTGCCAACGGGTTCCAGAATCCCTCGTCGATCGCCAACACTAATTCGAACGCGATTCCCTTCTCCAAAGTGGGCGCCGATATCAGCGAATCGCCGGACGCGATCCACGCGTCACCAATGGCGCACTTCGTCTCAATATCATCGGAAATGTATTCGCATCGTGTCGTGAGTTTGGGGGGCATCGTTTCCCATTGAACGTATTGGATACTGTAGTTGGGTACGGTGTCGACTGGGCATTTTTTGCATTCTGAAAATCGGGAAGTTTAAGAGTGTAGAAATGTGAGAGACGCAGAAATTCAAGCAGTTAGAGAACATATACATTCAAGAGGCGCAGAGAAGTAGAAACTCACCATTTCCATCCGAATGGAAGTCCTTCTCGCAAAATTCGCACACTCCTTGTTTGTTCTTCGCCATTCCCGGATTACACTTTGGGCAAGGTTGCCAAGGACCTGCCGCCGGAAGTCGTGCACTATCCGCCATATCCTCGCGACACACCGCTGGCAACACTTTCTTGTAAATGACGCGACTTGTGCCATTCGCCCCGCACGGCTCGCGTACCGGATAGTAGTCTTGTTGTCGACACGGCGGACGATCCAAACATCGCGCCGACTTCGGGCCCGAGTATTGTGATTGGGGACATTGACCGCATCGCGCGGAGCCTTTCGATGAGAAGAAGCCGGCGTGACATGGTTCGCATTCTCGCGCACCTTCTTCCGAATAGGTGCCAGGCGGACAAGCGGTGCACTGTTTGGTGAACGCCAGACCGAACACGTCGATTCGCGCGAAATGTATCGGCTCCTGCGAGAATGAGTAGGCTCCAAGACTGTTTGAAACTGTCCAAGATATCACATTCTGTCCAGTTTTCAATTCGACAGTCCTCCTCTTCCAATCACCATTCTTATCATCAGCACTTTTATCGGCCGCGTTCGGCGAATTCGCCGAATACTTGAGCAGCATCGACCGCGCAAGATCGCTATAACTCTGACATTGCTCATTGCGAACGTCGATCGCCATCGATAGAGCGCGATTGTTGTGCGGCATTCTAAAATTGAGGAATGGGATAGGTTTAAGGTGAATTTTGATCGCGACGTACCTATAAGTATATTCAACGGATCCAGCTCGCACCAAATTCGCGGAAAATGAGAGACGCGATATACATGGAGTGGGAATGTAGAGAAGTTCCCCATCCCGAACTATCCAACCAGCTCTGGAAGTTTTCTAATTATCCGTGTCGCTAAGCGTCATCACACTTTTTTGTTTTTTGTAGTTCTTTTTGGGACTACAAATAATTGTAGGAGTACTGTAGGTACTGGGAAAACGTCATCAGAGTTGTAAGATTACTGTAGATGACATGGACTAGATTTCAGGAATGATCTAGAGAAGATTTCATACTTCCCCAAAAAAAAACTCACTCCTTCGGACATTCCTGAACATTTTGAGGCGACTGGAAACCATCGGCGGCTCCATCGAAATTATCAATAGAGAATCCCTGGGGTAGTGTGACAAACTCCTCGAATCGCACACCTCCTCCAAGACTGAAGAAACCGGCGCGACACGGGCGACAGTGCTGCGAATCAATGTCGAGATAGTTGCCGGGTGGACAGGAGAAGGCTGGAAATGAAGCAAGATAGAGAGAGAGAGATAGAGTGGGTTTCGGGTGGGCGATTTTTTTTTTTTTAATTACTATTTTTACATTTTTCTGAGCACATAACCCTTTCAATTGTTTTAACCCATATCCGGATTGAAAAAATCTAATTTTTAACAAGATTTTTAGGGTAAAGTTATCGAGAACCTTCTTTTCTTTTCAAAACCACAAAAATTACCTCTTAGCTATGAAAAAGCTTTTTTTCTGACCAATTTTTTTTTGAAATTGAAATGATACCAGAGTTCATTGGATTTAAAAGGATCAAACACTTTTTTTTCAAATAAAATTCAATTCCAAATATAATTGGATTACTGTAGTTTTCAAAAGGTCCGATTTTAAGCCCATTTTACCTTGAAAAGATCTGAATCAGGTTCAAATCCGGATAATTTGCAAGTTTCAATTTTGAAAAAAAAAAAAAAAAATTTTTAACCCAAAAATAACTCACAACAATTCAATCCTTTCTGCGGTGGCGGTAGATTACTACACTGCGAATTGCCCCTCGGAATCGCCACTCGCCAACGTTCCCCATTGGCGTCACAATTGGTGTAGGTGTACTCGAAGTTTTGCTCCGTGCACATTTGTCCACTAACATAATGATTTGGACCCCTGAAAATTATGAAAATCATAATATTTTTGAGTACACCAAAAACCCACCAAAACACCAACAATATCACTAGAAAAATACCCATTGTACTCTAAATGAATGATTTTTTTATTATCTCAACACATTCGTTCTAGAAGGCCAAAAATGGATTTTTTCTCATTTTCCATCGAGCTTCTCCTTCCCCTTCTCGCGCACCCTCTTCAATTCACACACTATTTCGTCTTCAGCTCTAGAATATCGACATATTCTAGAAGAGGGCGAGAGATAGACGGGAGACGCAGAGAAGTACCCGAAAACATATGGCTTCTTAATTTGGAAACGAGACATTTTAATTGAATTTTTTTTCGGCGACTGAATTGAAATGTGATTCACGAACATTGACAGGGAAGATGGGGCTAAATTGGGAAGAAGAGCACGAATTTTACTTGAAATAGAATTTTTTGAAACTTTAATTTTGAGGTCACAAACTTTAAAAGTGTATTTTTGCTCCGCAACATTTGAAAGGTGAGTTGGACATTTCAATTTTGAATTCCCACGTGTCCACATGATACGTGGATTTTGAAGTTTGTAACTGGAAACGTGGATTTCTCACATCAAACATTTGACACATGGGTTTTCGAAGCTTTGGATTAAGCTAAAGAACTTAGAGTTTTTTTCGGAACCTGAATTTGACACGTCTATGTTTGGCACCTAATATATACATATAAGCTTAATAAGCAGGAAAAAAGGTACACATTTTTCTTGAGATAAAACTTCTTTGTGTTTTGAAAAATAAACTGCTTACGTACGTTTATAAAGCATATTATACACGTGGTTTATGATCTTGAAACGTGGATTTTTAACACTGAAATGATTCCACGTGGTTTTGTTTTTAAAAAAAACTTGGAAAGCCACATTTTTTGGAAACCTGGATTTTTACGTAGAATTTCGATGGCTAAATTTGACACGTGGATTTGTTGAGCATTTTGAAATCGAAAAAAATTCCACGTTGAATCTTGGTGATGAGAACTTGACACGTGGAATTTTAACTTAATAATTTGATACGTGGTTTTCTTTTTAACGCCCACAATTTTAAAAAATGAGGATTTAATATTGAAAGTGGATTTCCCCTATTTATTTTCAAACTCAATTTTGAAATAAAAAACATTCTATTTTAAATTCTTTCCGCTTATTTTTAGAACCTCATTTTTTTGAAAACAATTTCAGCCACGTGGAATATTTGGGGTAAAAATTGGCGTATATTTATGTAACTACAGTATGTAACTATGTAACTACAATTATGTAACTACAGTAGTCTAGTAACATGAATTTTTAAAAATTCTCTTTATTTTTATGACTACGTTTGATCGGTGACCTACGCTCTATTTCTAAATCATTTTTCAAGTTAAAATTGAATTTTCCGTGGATTTTCAACTTCTTAGGTTTCTAACGAATTCGGGTAGCTCATACTTGAGAAATTCGAGCCGATGAACCAGAACTATAGTGAAGTAGTGATCAAGAGAAAATTAATTTTAAAATCAAAATATCCACGTGTCAAGTTTTACTTTTCCAAATGAATTCATTAGAAATTCAATTCTACCCTAAAACTAGACCAAAACTTACCTTTAAGCCCAGAAAACGTGATTTTCTCAATAAAAATAATAGAATTCTAGACACCTACAGTACCTAAAGTTGTGGCGATTAACGATAATCCTGAGAGACACCACACTTTTTCATACGTAAATAATTAGAGAGTGTGTGAATATGACAGACGCCAGACAATTCCACGTGGAATCGACTGAAGTCAAAATATCCATTATTTTCGTCAATAATGAGATTCAGCCTGTAATTTCGAGTTATCAATGAATCACGTTTTATAGATTATACTTTTAGGTGTATATTATTCATCCATTTCTTTTGGAAAATTTCAGATTTTTTGCTCAAGACAACGAAATAAATTACACCTTGTAAAATGATGGGTTTCCTATTTTAACGGGGGTCATAAATATGCTTCCGGGTGTACTGTACTTTTGATTCTCTGCGTCTATCTTTCTCTCTCAATTCCGCCCACTTTTTTCGGTTTTTCGGTTCGAAAAAAAGTCTCAAAATTGAGAAGATGATCATTTTTTCGCCGTTTATTAGTCTCATTTAGGGCGTCATGTAAATGGCTAATTTGAGCACTTTTGTCACACTTTTTTAGTCACTTGAACTCTTTTTTTGCTGAACCTTTTCATTACTTTTTTGAGTTTTTTCTTTTCGCGCGCGCGAGTCAAACGTGGATTCTCGTTGGCTTCTAGAGAAATAGTGAGAGATAGTAAGAGACGCAGAGAGCGAGAAAACTCGTCCACAGTAATCCAGGGTTGGCAAAAATGAGTACATTTAATTATCGAGTAGAGATGTTTGGACTTTTTTCCATTTTTTTTTCACTTTTTCTCCTTTCGTTGATGCGAAAAACTGGAGAACCTGTCAAAAACATAAATTTGTATTCTGAAATACAATTTCGTTCTCTGTTTTTTTGAATTCGCAGATTTTTAAACTTTGTTCGGGAGGAGTACTGTAGGGATGACAAAATTCGACATTTTTAAAATTCATTTTTTGTCAGCTTCAGAATAAATATCACATGATAGCGTGACTAATTTCGACTTTTTGAATTAGGGGACCAAAAATCCACATTTGAACCTAAAATTCAGAATGTTGGCTCCAGAGTGCGAATTTTGAATATTGAAAAAATCAATCTGGATACAGAAAAATGGACATCTACAATCCACGTTTCAAATACTTCACGTGGCATATATGTTTTTACCAGCGCCAAAGTACAAATTTTCAAGTTTATGCAAAATTCATAGGGAGAAAAAGAAATGAGGCCAAAAATCCACGTTTCGACTTCTCCACGTGGCATACCTTTGGTGCTGATCCACGTGGATTCTAAGTTTCGACGGAACCGAAAAAAAGTGAAATTCGGAGTTAACTATTCAATTGTTGTTCCTTAACATTTTTGGTCAAAAATATACTTTTCATAATTTTAGACAGAGCAAATCTGAGTTGTGAAATCACGTGGCATAATTTAGGCGCTAAAAGCCAAGTTTAGGGATCCGAAACACACGTAGGTTTTCAAAATAGTCTGAAAATGAATGAATATTAGATTCTGATTTCTTGAAGCTGTATCCACGTTTTGTCATTCAAAAGCCACGTGGATTTTTACTGTGCCGAAATGTGATTTTTTTGGGTCCAACGTGGACGTGTGAAATTTTCAGAAACATAATCCACGTGGAGCTTTTGTGACGTCAAAGAACTAAGTATTTCAAACAGGTGACGACCATTTTAGCATTTTTCGAATACATTTTTTTCTGTCTGCAAATGAATATCATATGATGAAATGACTAATCCTGGGCGGGTTTTAATATATGAAATTCTGGCATTGAAATCCACGTTTTACATCTTCACCTCATAATAATAAAAAATATATTTTTTACTCCAAAATCACTTTCAAATTCTCCAATTTCAGGGTACCCAAAGAACAATGCAAATAATCTTTTCCTCTATTCTCATTGCCATGTATTTGGCATCGGTGAGCTCATTCCCCCCTTATATGCATCCTCGAATCTGAAATTTTCAGCCGAATTACG
Source organism: Caenorhabditis sp. 38 MB-2015 (assembly GCA_900536415.3). Classification (NCBI taxonomy): domain Eukaryota; kingdom Metazoa; phylum Nematoda; class Chromadorea; order Rhabditida; family Rhabditidae; genus Caenorhabditis; species Caenorhabditis quiockensis. The sequence continues at coordinate 108,100 of LR548946.1, forward strand.
CGATGAGTGAAGCGCACTACGCTGCGTTTCAACTGACTCAAGTCATGAACGACGCTTATCGCAACAACGATATTTCATCGCTGATGTTTTTGATGCATCCAAATTTGACATACAGTATGTGTGGATATACCGGAAATTATGGTAGGTTTAGTGGGGTGGGGTGTCGAAAATGCGCCACTGGATGTGAAGAATGACGCAACGTTGGTGCAGAATTTTTCTAAACTATACTTTTTCTTCTACACATAATAATTAACCTTTGCACCAAAAAGGCGCCAGCAAAAATTTTTCGGCCAATTTTCGATGCAGACAATTCAGAGAAATCAAGCAGAAAATGCATTAGTAAACTATACTAGCTCATTTGAAGCAAAAATTGGGAATGCGCCAACATAAGTTATGTAGGTTGTTAGCGTATTCTCGGTCGGTAGGACAAAAAAACGCCAGCTAGCTAATTTAACTTGCTGGCGCATTTTCGGTGCACCTTCTCAAATTGGATCTAACTCAAATTGATCGTTAGGATGTGTAGAAGAACGAAAAATGCGCCAGCAAACTTAACATTGACGCATTTCAGACACCATCCAAGACTACTTTCAACACCAACTCAACACCGTCTACGACATCAATTTCACACTCCACGGCGAGACTGCGGTTCTCATCGAAGACGCCAATCTCACCAAGACGATCGTGTTCAAAATAGACGCCGAATCGGTTTTTTCGGACAAAAACCGTGTCGAATCGACGGCCGACTTCACCGCCATCAAAGAGCCTTCCGATTACATGTATCGCATCATTCAAATCGATCAACGGTGTCGTATTAAGAGCAAAAGACATCGTCTCTATCGACTCTTCACTTATCATGATCTTTATGATTATTGAGATAAACAAAGCATCATTGCGAAATTGATAATAAATCTGTCTAATCGTCTGTGTGTTTTGATGCCGAAAGTGTGTCAAAAATCTCAAACCTTTCACGTCCAGAACCCACGTGGCATGCTCCTAACACTATTTGTGAAAAGTGGCGTAATAATTATTCACATTTAAAAATCCCCGTTACAAAACTACGTGTCTAAAAACCACGTGGTGTAATTGATGGTGAGATCCTCTTTGAAGACTCCACAATCCACGTTTCAAAACCAGGAGTCAAACATCCACGTGGTTTGGCTTTAAAGAAACTAAGCAAACATGTTTATTGTTCAAAAATTATGGATTCCATAGTCTACGTTTCAAATTTAAAATAACAAGGCTAACGCTTATTTGTTGTGCTCAAACGGCGTAGTCAACATGACGTATTCAGACTGGTTATTCTATGATTCTCGATTCATTGTGTGAGTGTACGTTAGAGTTTAAAAACCACGTTTCTATGCAACCTATGTTTGCCTACAACGTCCACGTGGATTTACGTAATTTATAAATCATGTGGCGTAATGGTCTTGTTACGATTAATTGTATTGGCTCCATAATATACGTTTCAAATTAAAAACAACAAGAGCGAGACTTATTTTTCGTGATCAGAATGTGCTTTGTAGGAATACATAAAAATTAGGGATATTTTTTTAAAATCTGGGTTTTCAGACGTTGAAACTGAGTGATACATATAAAACCAACATCATTGTTCAAAAATCCACGTGTTATGTCACTTTTTCATGTTCTATAATATAATAGATTAGTAAAGAATACAAAAAATGATGTCAAACTAGAGAGGCTCTGAAATCGAAGTTTCAGCAATTCATGTGGAATATATTGCTACGGATAAACGTTTTGTTATACTTTTAGCTCCAACATCTATTTTTCTCATTTTTTCTCCAGAACATTGGTCGGTTACGGTGCCAAAATACACGTGGAAGATCATGAACACACGTGGCAAAGAGAAGCTTGTGTAGTTCAAGGAGTATTAAGACTTGACTTCAAAGAGTATTAAGACTTTAAATAAATTGTTGTAATTTTAGAATTCCAGCTCGACAATTTCTTTAACAGCTCCAGATGTGTTTCAAAAATTATATTTCAGGAAAACCCGACCAATGGAGACCGATAATGAAACTATATATACAAAAAAATTACGCCTTCAAATTAGAAAAAAAAAACTGATTTTGAGTCCAATGGGAGTCCAACACTGTAATATTAGGTTGGTGCATAAGTTTCGATCAGCTGATGAAACTTTTCATTTTTATTATAAATCCAAAGTGAGAGTAGATAAAAATTAAACATATTGACCATCATTACCAATGACCATAATGATGGGAGATATGTTTAATTTTCATCTACTCTCTCTTTGAAATTGAAATAAAAATAAAACAAATTGCATCAGCTGATCGAAACTTATGCACCAACCTAATATAAGACTCCCTATTGAAGATGAACTGATTTTGTCATTTTTAATTTCATGTTACGGTTCAAAAAACACGAGTATCAATAGAGCGAATGTCCCTACATCGATATATACCTCCCACCAAGCTCTAAAACAGATGTTTCAGAAAGCTGAGTGACATCAGTTATGCCAGATTTAATTTAAAATAGACTTTCAATTTCGCATTTGAAATTTGAAACGAAAAGTTCACATGGGTAATTTTCATGCTCCAGATCATGAACACACGTGGTGAATCAGAACTTCTGTAGTTTCAAGGAGTAATAAGAAAAGAATTTTTGCTCAAAATATACTGCAGTTTCAGAATCCCAGTTCGAAAATTTCTTTAACAGCTCCAGATGTGTTTCAAGAACATAATAAATCGGTTAATCAGATCAGTAGAAACCAATGTTCACATATAAAACAATACGCAGTAAAAAATAACTTCAAATTCAAAAAAATAACTGATTTCTAGTCCAATGGGATTAATGTAATTTCAGATTGCCCATATGACAACAAGAATTCTAAAAAAAAAAGTTGACTAGGCTTATCGGACCCGTAGAAACCGACTTTGACATTCCAAATCCTATAAAATTCCATGGTTAGGTTCAAAGAACGCGATTATCAATAGAGCGCATTTTCCTGCATCTATAGAGTACTCCCACCATGCCAAAGAAAAACCGCTACCCAAAAAAAAGCGACTTCTTTCCCACCAATGAATAATTAACTACTTGTATACTTTCTTCGCCGCAGCCACCCTTCCTTCGAGTTATTATTAGTATGAATGTAATACAATACCCACACCTGCGAATATATCCCCTACTTGACCTCTACCTACTGAATTTCTGCTCCTGATGTCAGTTTCACAAATCTTTTCGGCTATGCATTTTTTGGCGTTCTTCGCTATATTTGTTTGCGCAATTGTTGGTGGGTTTTGCCAAAAATTGGGAGTTTTTGAGAAATTTAAAGGGGACATAAAGAGAGAGAGCTACATCTCTGCGTCTCTCACTATGTACTATTTCCAGAAGACTCGAACACTTCAAAACTTCTTGATCAAATATTCAGTGTTCCCTATGACGTGGATATGAAGCCAAATGATAATTTGACGATAGTTACAGTAACCCCGAACACGTTTATTTTATTGACAATGGATCAACAGGAGGAGACAATACAGTTCTCGCAGGAATTCCTATTTGTTCGTTGCAATTGGGCGCGTTTGCTGAATCAACAAAAAAAAAAAGAGAATTTCAGAAATGGTTCGATCCGTTACTCCATTGGGACCCGAGTACGGTGGACTACGAGAGGGATTGGGTAAAAGTGCCGGCGACGAAAGTTTGGCTTCCGGATGTGGTGTTTACGAATGCGTGAGTTTGGGTGACTGAATGAGGCCAGACTGTGTCGAATTTTAAGTTCCTAATTATCAGCTTGAAATCTAATGAACAACATAATCGAAAATATAGCACTGGTTGTTGTTTTTAATTTCAAAACTTTTCTAGATTAACTGGTATCTCTGGTATCTGAATTAATTTAGTATCGATTTTGAAGTAAACAATTAACCAGGTGGATTTCCAAAGCATATACATATAATAAGTCTTGGGCAGCCTGAACGTGTATTGATCACTAGCTTTCGCATAAATCGAAACAATGGTTGTCTGGATTGGTCTAGTTTCAAAATACAGTACAAACGTTATCAGCTGAATGTCCTATGTACCGTATTTCCTCTAATATAAGGGCACCTCCAGTTGAAGGGCGCCTCTAATATAAGGGCACTTGGGACAGTTCTGGTTTGAGCATTTGAAAAAATTATTATTCAATTTTAGTGTGTTGATTTTGTTACTAAACCTCATTAGAGTGTTAACTGATACATTACATCATCAAAAACGAAAAGGGAACCTCTAGAAATAGATTTTTTCTATGATAAGAATTCTAGAAATAATGAGTTGAAAAATAGAAGAGCATTCCCTTTTATTAGAGAGAATACGGTATGTACAGTAATTTTTGTTCAGCTATTTTACTTGGCAGAGTAACTAGGCGTTTTTGAGGATTAGAGGTTAAATTACAAAAAAAAATAAAATGAAATATAGGCCGTTGCGGGTTTTCACAAAGCCCGCTTAAACCGGGCTTCTTTTCCAAAAAAATCTTTCAAAGTTAAAAAAGAGTGAAACTAAAAATTCCCTGAAATTCAAATCAGACCTCACCGAATTTCTTCGGGCCAAAAACTGATAATAGTGAGCCAGAATAAAGAAGCCAAAATTTAGAGCTCAGCTTTGAAATTATAATTTCTGTGCCAACTCAAAAACTTGAAATTCTAATTCAAAATATATTTTTGAGTAGTTATTTACCCAAAAAAATGACAATAGAGAATTTAGAGCCGAAATGCGAGAAGTGTTAAAAAGTTTAATTTTCGCAACTTCATATTTAGATTGTGACCATGTCAGAGAAGGTACAGAAAATACTTTAGCACCAGATTAATACTGTACGATAATAACATCTGATACTAGACATAGCCCAGGTTGAAAAATAAGATACTATAATTCAAATTGGAAACAACCTGATGAAAATGACTAGCCAACACCAAAGGTTTTCAGAATCGAAATTTCGGACCTCCTCTCTCTTGACCAACAAATGGTCGATCTCCACTACGATGGTCAGATGCGAACCAGCCTCCCCGCTGTCAACAAATCACCCTGTCCACTCGAAATCAAAAACTTCCCCTACGACGTTCAACACTGCAACGTCACCATCGGTCCATGGAACTTTGATCGAAACTCGGTTCAAGTTGAAACTAGCATCCTCCAAGTGCTCCCAATCAACAATCGCTTCGAGGGTAACAGCGAGTGGGAGCTGATTGATATAGTAGAGTCGCGCAGTGATAACTATGACTATATTCTGGATGCGTGGTTCTCGGAAATCACCTACACGGTGACGTTGAAACGCAAACCAGTCTACTATGTTTTGGTGATCCAGGCGCCCACGTTTATCCTTTCCGCGTTGACGGTTTTCGGACTATTTACACCGAATTCAAGTGAAGATGAGCGAAGGACAAAGGTCGATATGAGTTTGAACATGTTCGCCGCGATTTCAATGATGCTTCAACTTGTCTCAGATATGATGCCAAAGGCTTCAAGGTTACCATTACTAGGTGAGTATCTCATTGGAACATATATTAAATCTAAGGCTGAAAATACTGAAATTCCAGGAAACTACATCGTTGCTCAAGTCTTTGTGGTGACCGCCGCCACCATCGCTTCAATCATCGTGCACAGTCTTCATCACCATGTCTACACCCGTGCCATCAGCCCGCCACAATGGTGAGAAAATAGAACTCCCTTCTTCGTTTACTGGTTTTTGGTATTTAGGTTGCGCAATATTATTCTGCTTGAGGGGTGTAAGAGAAGAGATCAGGTGGAGGAGCAGGTGGAGACTGCGCGGAGTTTGGATGTGACACCGGTGTCAACGCAGCTTCAAGCCTTTCAGCCGGTTAAAGAGGCATTATTTCAGGTAGGAAGGGGTCCCCTTTTAAGTCGATTGGGAGTTATCCAAGCAGAAATACGAAAAATTAGAAAAAAATATATTCCAAGTGGACTTGTTGGGAAAAATATTTCAAAAAAACATAACTTTTGACAGAAAAATTATAGAGGACTAGATTCTGGCAAGGAAATGTATAAATTTTTAGCATAAAAATTACAGGTGTATAATGTAAAATATGAGAAAGACATTTCACGTGGATTTTTAACCTAAAATTTTGACGAAAAAGAGATTTATGGTAGAAAAATGTGTAAATAATTTTGAAATCTGCACTTTTGGGATTTTTTTAGAAAAAAATCGAACTAGATTTTTGGTTACAAAAATTAAAAATTACGATTTTTGTAAGAACAAATTCTACGTGGATTTTTACAGCCAACGTTTGAAATTTAGATGTTGACAAGGCATATTTTTAGGATTTTGAAGAAATATTTTTGAAAATTAGATTTCGTCGCCGCAACTTGAAAAGTGAGATTCAGAACAAAAGTGTTTCAGATATTTTGAAAATTGCAGATAACCGGTTCAAAAAATGAAGCTCAGAGCGAAATTTCAACATTGAAAATTATTTATTTTTTTTCGAGAGTTTTCTGTTTGAAATCCTGGGAATTCTTCGGTTATTATTACTGTTTTTGAAAAAAATTGCTGCAAGGTAATTTTTCTAGGATATTTTTTTAAACTTTGAAACTCTCTGAATCCTGAAACAAATATTCCCTAATTCCAGACCGCAATGTTCGTGCGCGAAGCAATTTGTAAAATGCAACGAATCAGCGAAAATCAATCAACCTGGCTCCGGATCCTAGATCGCATAGATTTTCTTCTTCTCATCGCCTTTCAAGCCGCTAATATTATTGTTACTGCTATTTTCTGGAGATAAACATAATAATTTTATAAGCAAATCATTTTTTTTTCACCTGCAACTATTGAACAACGATATCAAATGTCCTCATAGAGTATCATTTTTCCAAACAGTTATTCTGTTTAAATATAGGGCGCCGTGTCATAAACATTTTCATTTTTCGATTCATTATTGAAACTATGATTAGTGAGCAAGAGAAACAACAAGCCGCGGATATTCAGAAGGCGACACCAGCGCCAGGAGAGAGCATCATCGATTTTGTTCAAAAGTAAGCTAGATCTATTCAAACTTCAGAGAAAAAATGATGTACTTCCTGTCAGATTGTATGGCGATGTTGTCGTCGACTATGAAACAAAAGTTGGCTTTATGATCAAACAAGATGAGGATCCATCGAATCTTTATCTGGTGATTTTGATTGCGATTTTGGCTGTTCTTCTCGGGTTCGCCTATTATTCCCGTCGTAAATAAAGGTTTCATTTTTTTTTATATATTTTGTGATTAGAAATACAATCAGATAAAACTTTAGTTTTGTGTACAATACTTTGTGAATTCTTTTCGTGGAATTATAACTCATGATATACAAATTACCTGAAACATAAATGAGAACTGTGAAGAACAGCACCTTTCATACACAAAAGATAGTATTCTAATGGTAAATATTGATAAATATGTGAAAAATTGATCGTCAAGTTTGGTGTAAGCAGATTTTTAGAATTTTTTCACGTATTTTCAGTGAGGTTTCAAAGAGCAGATAAATATGAGCATGACTCATTTCGGAGCAACAGAAGTTGACAGGGTAATTATAAAGAAATCGGTAACACGCGCTGTAGTCATAATCTCAATGTTTAGCTTCAAAATGGAATTTAAATACATTTTTGATTTTGAATTTAAATTTTATGTGTAAAAATAAGTCAAGAAACGTTTTATTTCATGGTCTCATCATTCCAGAAAATCTATTTTGAACTTTAAATTTGAAACTACAGTACCCATGGCAGTGATTTGTAGACGGCTAATATTAAGAAACATTATGAATGAGGCCATACCAAGCTGAACTTAAAATTTTCACCCAAAAAAATCTGAACCCTCCTTTCTCTTCGAATAAATTTAAATATTTTTAGAAGTCAACAATTTTCAGCTCCAACAGTTTTTTCTATCATAGTATCATCTTTCATTCTCTATCAGAATATAAGCACTGTTTCATGAACACTTCTCCGCTTCAGTGCATTCTAAAACGATGTTTCATATGTCAGAAGATTATTTCGAGAATGTTACAGAAGCACCGGGTGAGACCGACACCCATTTTATCATAAAGTGAGCAACATTTTCTTGTTAAAAATACTTGAAATTTTTTTTTCTAGAAACTTGGAAGATGCCGTGGCAGAAGAGCTAAGTAAACTCTATAATGATACTACAACTTCTGTTTCAACGTGAGTCTATTCTGTCATAATAATTGGAGAAAAATGTAGATTTTCAGAACTTTATCGACTTTAGTTGCTAAGGATCAAGACGACTCAGAGCAATCAAATCTATATCCGGTGGTTTTGATAGCTATTTTGGCAGTGGTTGTATTTTTTTATTCTCATCGTCAATGAATACTTTGTTCTGATTTTGTATATCAGTTAGAATAGCCTATTGTTGGTCTCCGAGTGAAATACCAAGGTCCCAAGTTCGAATTTCAATAACAGGTTATATTTTCCTTTCAAAGGTCCCAAATATATTTTGGATCCATTTTTTTCAGAAAAATTGAAAAAAAAAACTCACTTGCTCATTCCCACGCTTTCCAGCTTTTTTCTTCAAAATTGTGTAGATAGATCTAGATTTTAGGTCATAGTAGAAGTAAATTGTCGAAGCAAACAGGGCAACTGGAAAAAAATACGTTTCGAATCTTGTTTAACTTTTAGATATTTTCAAAGTAGAATGATGTACATGTAAAAATTTCATACGAAAATTTAAAAGTTTCATATGAACATGGGTTCAAAATTGATATACCTCTACCAAACTTTTTTCTATGCATATATACCAGGTATACACATATACCAAATGCCAGGGTCTCAAGTTTGAATGAGAGTTCGAAGAATAATAATAATTCGTTCTCATTTTTTTTCAAATATCCCCAATGTATTTTTTGTTTTTTGTTCTCATCGTCAATGAATATTTTGTTCTGATTTTGTATAGCAGTTAGGATAGCCTATTGTTGGTCTCTGAGTTAAATACCAAGACCCCTAATATTTTTTCAGAAAAATTCAGAAAAAAACTCACTCGCTCATTCCCACGTTTTCCAGTTCTTTTTCTTGAAAATTGTGTAGATAGATCTGGATTTGAGGTCATAGTAGCAGTGAATTATCGAAGCAAACTGATCCCTGGAAAAAATACGTTTCGAATCTTGTATAACTTTTAGATATTTTCAAAGTCAATATTGTACGATGATGTACATATAAAAATTTCATATGAAAATTAACCCATGTTTATATGCAAATTTAAAAACTTCATAATATGAATATGGGTTCAAAATGAATATTTCCCTATCAAACTTTTCTTTTCTATGTTGAGTATGATGTTCTGTATTAGTTCGCAAAGTTTGGTTAGACTAAGTATCATGGTTGCTGTGATAGGGATTTTGGGAGGTTTCAGTAATAATGTACCCTCAAAATTTAATAACTTCATATGAACATGGGCTCAAATTGAGCCTCAAAATGAATATTCCTCTACCAAACTTTTTTTCTATGAATATATATATATATCAAATTATCAGGACATATACCAAATGCCAGGGTCCCAAGTTTAAATGAGGAATAATGTTTTAATAATTCGTTCTCATTTTTTTCTTTCAAATAACTGCAATTAATTTTGAATCTCTTTTTTTAATAAAAATTCAAAAATGAAAACTCACTTGCCCGCCATACCACTCTCATTCCCATGCTTTCCAGCTCTTTTCCTTGAAAATTATGTAGGTCGATCCGGATTTCAAGTCAAAGTAGCATTAAATTGTCGAAGCAAACGGGCCCTGGAAAAATTACGTTTCAAATTTTGTTTAATTATTAGATCTGTTCAAAGTCCATATTACTTTCTTATTTATAAATTCGAAAACCTGCGAAAAAAATATCCTAAAATTAGGATTTTTGTAATAAAAATGATTCTCCAAAGCTCAAGTTTTGTTCTTGAAGTTTCCTCTCTCAAATTCACCAATCAATGACTTCTCTTTTAACCATCAAAACTGTATGCAAAATGTTTTCAGCCTTCCTATCATATGACTGAAATGTTGACTTTTGGTGTCATTTTTCAAAACTGTAACTCATTATAAAATCCTCGCCTTGATTCACATTTTCATTCAAAGAACATTGTATTCAAAATGAACTCTTTCAATGAAACAACAACTAGCCCAATTGAAAATGCCGTGGTGGAGTAAGTCTATTCTCTCTATTTTTATAATTACCATAATATTGCATTTCCAGAGCTCTAGAAATTGTCGCAGATTTTTCGAATGCGCAGGATAATTCTACAATCGTTTCAAGTGCTCAATTCATGCCAATCTACGCAATTTTCATTATTGTTCTTATTTTCATTATGCGCGCTTGAATTTGTGTGATTTTGACTGAATAAAGATTTCTACTCGCAAATTTTAATCCAACAGATCCAGAGCAAAAAACCTTTTGTTGAGAGATAAAATTGGGACCCGATACCATAAAAAGGCCCATTTAATTTTTAAAGAACTTGTTTGTGAATTTGACGAAATGAACCTAGTTTTTTGGCTTTGATTTTTTAGAAGTTGCAGAACGATTCATTGCCTATCATTTCGGACCCGTATAAATCTGACCAGATTTTATTGAAAATGTTTCCTATTGTAGGTTTTTAAAACCAACTCTAATTGGAAGTTCATTGGAAAATTTTTTAACACAACTTTTCTCCAGCAAAAGATCACGTCTATCCTATATTTTTTGAATTTTGAAAAAAAAAATCAACGTTGATCTTTCATTACTTTTTCTGAAAAATATAGGTCGAAAAATTATAGTTTTAAAAATTTTAAGATGGTCAAAAGAGCACTGAATTTTTAGAGCTGCCACGTGGATTTCTGACATCGCAAAAAAATTGATGAAATTTACAAAATCTAGTACATTTCAAAATTCTCTGTTCAAAAATTCAAGATGTTTCAAAAATCTGTGGTATCATCAATACACAAATTAATTTTTCAACTCTCCAGTTTTGTGATAAAGTTCGACATAGTTCGTTTTATTTACATACATAAAAAGGTCCCCCATTGGTGAACTGAAGTTAAAACCCCTCTGACCTTGAAAATCCAAGAAAAATTAGAACCACACCTTTCAAGAACAAGTTTTTTCTGAAAAGTGTCACGTTAATATGGTGCCGAAAAATGGGTTCTGGGTTTTTTAGACGTCGAAAGTGTCTTACAAAATTTTGTTAAACCACTTTTTGAGTGATAAGCTGTAGTAAATCAGATTTGCTTGTTCATCGCTCCTCTTATATGTCTACAGATTTTACTAATTAGCAAATTTTCAAAAGTTAGAACCCCTTCTACCCAAAAAAATTCAGAAAAGTTAGAATCCCTATATAAAACAAGGCTTTTTATGTTATGTATTTATATACCCAAAAATCTGTATACTGCTCAACGTTCAGGGATATCAATGTTTGAGTAAGTCTTATGTTCTCTGTTCAAGGGTAATAACTTCGCTTTTTCAGCCTTTTCCAATTCGGCGTTGATACGGCGGAAGTGTTCTAAAATAACTCTACAACACCAGTTTCGAGTGCACAATTCATGTCAATCTACATTGTCTTCATTCTTATTGCCATTTTCTACATGCGCGCCTAATTATGTCATGTACTTTGGTTGAATAAAATATTCTTCTCACGTGGAGTTAAAAATTCTATCCTTAGGTTTCAAAATTAGAAGCTTAAAAATAATAATTAAAAAAATTGTATCAAACGCTAAATGGATTTGAAAATTACAGTTTTATTGACTTTTTGAATTTTAGGCTCTCTCTCTAATTTTACATGAAATTTTGCCTCATATCATTGAATTAAAAAATTTAACCAGGATTTTGGTGCCTAAAGTATTAATTTTAATGAAATTCGATATTTTCAGAAAAATCTGAAATAATTTCCGTTTATTTTCAGATGAACAAAGTGTTATAAATAGAGCATTATCACTCTTTTGTTTATAACATCAACAACATTTTTCGAAAAAAAAATTGATTGACTTTATAATATAAAGAATTGAATTCAGATTTCGAAAGTTTCTCACTTCACTTATGTGTATAAATTTCAGTTCCTGGCTCAAGAAATTCGATGACACTGGTAAAAATGTAACACCAAATTCAAGTGCACAACTTTTGTCCATGTATAGTTCGCACCTCAGTTTTGATTCTGAATGAGTTTGGTTTCAGAAAATTTTGAAAAATGGTCTGAATAAGACTATAATTTGTTTTTAATTGAGACACAATTATTTCGATAGTTATCGACTCTCAGAATTTTTAATGAGAAACATAGGGTAATTTTGAAATTTATTATCAAAAAAATTTAAAATTTGGCTCATCTTTACGACTCCAATTCGGATAAGCCTAAGAACTGCCTGAGTCGCATGGTTGATATCAAATTTGGCGCCAGGCCATGGTTACTAGAGTTAAATTTTTAAAATTCAAGGGCTAGATGAAAAATGGTCCACAAACTATGAAGGTGACCAGAAACATACAAAGCCTAAGTCCTCAAAAAAAAAATAAATAAATAAATTCAATAGTTCGAGAATCATTCTTATTCGAGATTCTAAGATCTATCCTATGTTCTCTACAAGAAAACCTAAATTCCAAATTGGCCTTAAAACCACAGTACGGGTTAGAACCTCGCCCTGGACCTACCTTCCCAAAACCGTAATTCAAAAAAAAAACCAAATTTCCTCTCCTTGTCCAATAGAAAGTATCAATTTTCCCCCAAACTCTCTCGAAATAAACATTTTCAATCGTTGCCCTTTCCTTCTATCTATCTATTATGAATTCCGATGAACAATACCAAATAGCATGGCAAAAATACATTAAATGGAGAACAACTGCAGTAGACGTGTGAGTTTTTTTAGTCTTTGAATTGAATTTCAGAATTCTGAAATTTCAGATTACGCATGGTGGAAGTAAATGAATTCCTTGATGATGAATACAAATCGAATTCAGCCAAAAATATTCAATTTTTTCTAGTTTTTCTTGTCATTGTTTTTTTTCTTCTGATGCGTTCAATTTAATAATGATACTGTAATTTATAACTTTTACTTCCAACAAAAATATATATCCCGGGGGTTTTTTTGTGTGGCGCGCGAAAAACGGAGTCATACTGAGAAGAAAACAAGTTCTTTCGTTTTTCTCATAAGATGAGGAAGGAGAAGACTTTTCCTTCTGAATATACAAATAAGAGAATGGTTTGAATGGGATTTTCGGAAAATTAAAAGGCTGGTTTTTTTGGTGGCGGCGGCGGCCGCCGGTGTTGTTCGTTTTCGCCTGGGAAAATGTGGAGGATGTGATTTCAGAAATGACAAACAGTTAGATGATACTAAACACATTTTGAAATGCAATTCAATCATTAAAACGAGTTTTGAAACGTATTTTCAAAGGTAGAGCTTTCATACAACTAAACGGATAATTTAGATTGCAAGGTGAAAAAAAAACAAAGTTGATATTGTACCAGAGTTCCTCAATTTTATTTGTTTTATTTGTAAACCTTTTCTCGAGTACAGTTATTCATTTCTAAATTTTTATAGAATTTCAGATAGGTCTCAGAGAACTTTTGAAATTAGGAAAAGGTTTTTCGAAAAATATTGCGCATACATGTTCGAGAGTTTCACCGAGATAATGGTATATTTTTCAGGTATTTAGATAGATAAAATTCGAAAATACTCTAACGACATCATGATCTTTTTGTGTATCGAGTTTTTATGCATTATTCGAAACGTATTTGAAAAAGCTAACTTGTTTTTATATTTTTTTAGTGATTTCTGAATAATGGAACTTGAAAAAAGATTTTCAGTATTGTGGTATCCATTAACTCCAAAAATGTGCATATAAGTTTTATAATAGATAGTTCATATGAATTTTAAGAGGTTCCAAATAAGAAGTATTCATAATGTCATGGTTGAATCTGGAAAAAAATTGGCTACTAAAAGTATTATTATATTCACGACCTTCTTCTGAACTAAAACATTGTGATTCAATTTTTTCTTTGAAATCACCAAGTTATAATTAACTTAAACAAAATTTCTCACTCGAATTTTAGAATTTTGTTTCAGAAAAATCTTAGATTTAAAAAAATCTAATTTTTAAGAGAAAAAGAAAAACTGCAAATCAATATTTATGCCTGACATTATTTTTGAAATTCACTAAAACGAGATTTGAAACGTATTTTTAAATGGCACCTGGTGTCTGTTTATGTTTTTCAATCTGAATTCTGATCTTAACCTTCGTAGTTCTAGTGTATCTAGGCCGGGATTGCGGGATACATTTTAAGGTTTTAAAAAATCTTCAAATTCGACGATTCAGCATCAGACAGCGTATTGGGAAGAGCAAACTTTTCTTATATTTGAAAAAAAAAATTTCTGAAAATTGAAACTTTAAAGAGATTTCCAGTATTATGGTAATCACGAGTTGTTATAAACTTCAAGAAACAATTTTTTAAATCAAAATTTCATTTGAAATTTTTCAAATTCTACGTCTAACTCAACTATGTATTCAAAACGTGCCGATTGAATCTGGAAAAAAGTTTGGGTGCCATTACTGGATATAAAAAAAACCTCCACCTAGTTATATCAAGGTCTAGAAAAATATGAAGCTATCATAGAACTCTGAACAGATATGTCAAAAAAAAATATGCCGTGTTCAATGAAGCCGCATTGCCTGCGGAGCGCATTTTAACTATTAAATCAAGATTTGAAGCGTATTTTTATCGGGAAATATTGTTTCTATGTTTTTCAGTTATTTAGCTCCAAATGTTATACGTGGAGATGTGAATTTCACCCGCCAACACTAATTTGCCACTTCATCATCCACTTATCCTCAAAAATCCACAAATCTTCATCATCCTCCCACATAAATCCACTCTTCCTCCCATCCCTCCCATCACATTAAAATCCACAATTAAACCTGCCATGTTGAGAAGAGTGGGCGGAGTCTGGTCGACACTGTCAGTATAAAACCAGCCGCCTCTTCGAAACCACTTCAAAAAAACCAAACCATTTTCTTCGAATGGATATCGAAACGCGCATTAAGGCGTATCGATTCGTCGCCTATTCGGCTGTCACGTTTTCCGTTGTCGCTGTTTTGTCGGTACGTTGTTTTAAAGGGACATAGTTATTTAGAGAAAACTTTCAAGGAACACGCCCATTTTTCCATGCCGTGTGCTTTGAGCTTTGTGTTCTATTTTTTCTGAACATCATTTTATCCCATCTCAGGCTGCGCCTACTTTAGGGTGCCGCATAGGTTTTAAGATTTCGAAAAGTTACAGGGAAAAAATCGGAAGCTTCTCGAGTGGGGATAAAAATTAGGCTCCGCCCACATTAACATGCCGCAGTGGTTATGAAGTATTTAGTTCTAATTATAAGGTTATTCTCTAAGCTCTACCCATTTTTCTATGCCTCATAGATCTCAGGAGTTTCACTAGGTTAGCCTATCTAGACTCCGCCCATTTTTCCGCGCATCAGAGATTCCCAGGTTCCAATATTTTGAGAGTAATTCAGACTCTACCAATTTTTTCATGCCGCATCAATTTCTAACATGGTTTAGAACCCCATTCTTCTAGAAATAATTTCCAAGTTCCGCCCATTTTTCCATGCCGCATGAATTTCTCATTGTTCGAATCCAAATCCAACCTTCATATGAGGGATCTCCAGACTTCGACCCTTTTTCTGTGCCCTAAAACTTTCAATATTTCAGGTATGTGTGACTTTGCCAATGGTCTACAACTATGTGAGCCATGTCAAGAGAACCATGCACAATGAAATCACATTCTGCAAGGGATCAGCCAAAGACATTTGGAGTGAAGTGCACGCTTTGAAAAACATCCCCACCCCATCCAACAGAACTGCCCGTCAGGCCTACAACGACGCTGTTGGTGCAGGAGCCTCCAGTTGCGAATCATGCTGTCTGCCAGGTCCACCCGGACCCGCGGGTACTCCGGGTAAACCAGGACGTCCGGGTAAACCGGGAGCACCGGGTCTACCCGGCAACCCAGGTCGCCCACCACAACAACCATGCGAACCCATCACCCCACCACCATGCAAACCATGCCCACAAGGACCACCGGGACCACCAGGACCACCCGGACCACCGGGAGATGCTGGAGAACCAGGAACACCGGGACTTCCGGGACAAGACGCAGCACCAGGGGAGCCAGGACCCAAAGGACCACCAGGACCGCCAGGAGCACCCGGAGCCCCAGGAGCACCAGGAGAACCAGGTGTGCCAGCGCAAAGCGAACCACTCATTCCGGGCGAACCGGGACCACCGGGAGAGCCAGGATCACAAGGACCACCCGGACCACCAGGACAACCAGGAGCCGACGGATCACCAGGACAACCGGGACCAAAGGGACCAAATGGAGCCGACGGGCAGCCGGGAGCAGATGGAAATCCGGGAGCGCCGGGACCCGCTGGACCACCAGGACAAACTGGCGAGCGCGGAATTTGTCCAAAATATTGTGCGATCGATGGAGGAGTGTTCTTCGAGGACGGAACACGGCGTTAAAGAATCGTGTTTTGGTTTTCAAAGTAAAGATTTTTCATGCATTTTTTGTTAATTTTTTGAAGATTTTTATAGGTTAAAGCATAAGTAGAAATTTCATAGAAAATCAGAAAAGTATGTACAGTACCTCAATAGTGGCTAAACATTATTTTGACTATGGTAAAAAAAATTAGTCAGATGAGGTTACTGTAGGTTTCTTTACATATGTGGTTATTTTTGTATGAATTCAGAAATTTATCATAACTTTCGGGTTCAAAATTAAATTATTTTTGGAACCTAAAAAATGGAATTTTAAGACTTCATAAGTTCATATTCCGTTACGAGCATCAGAAATTGATTTTAAAAAATACTTTCCGTTTTTCAATGCCCAAAAATTCTCATTTTTCGGTTTCGGCATCAAAAATTTAAATTCTGCCGATGTTTGAAACCTCATTAAAAACCAGTCCAATTGACGTCGAAACTATTCCGATTGTTTTTTTTTCTTTTGGAATTTGCGCGCATAATAATTATGGGTACTTGATGGCAGAACTTGAAAAGAAATTATTATGCTGGAATTTCAGGAGTGTCAGAAAGAAAATGTTTAGAACTAGAAAAACGAAGTATTTCCAGAGACAATCAGTTTCTTGGAGACAAAATGAGTTTTAAAACATGAAAGATAATAATTTGATTGACTTCGAAACACATTATGGCTATGAAAAAGAAGTTTTAAATTTATTTAAACTGTGAAATATCATTTTCATTATATGTAATTTAAATTTTCCTAAAATTCACTTTTTATTTTTTCAAAATTTAATTTTTCAAATACGTTTCGAAAATCTCGAAAATCTAAATTGGTTTCTACAAATCGCATAGCGAAAACATAAACGGCTAACATTTCAAAATACGTTTCGGGTTAGTTTTTTCGAGGTTTGGATAAGTTTCAGCACATCATTGACTGTAGTTTTCTTTTTTCTTATCAACTTAACACGTCTAAATGACATATTCCTATATAGGTCTATTTAAAATATATACTGGTCAGCATTTAGGTTCTTTTTTTTTAAACTTTTTTTGACGGTCAAAACTAAAATAGTCCTAGCACCCAGGCTTTACGAATTTCACATTAAATTGATAATCCTTTTGACCCGGTTCATCTTAGAAACCAAAAAATGTATCCTTCTCAAAAAGTTTCAAAATTGTTTTTTTTTTAAATTCAAATGGAAAATATTGTTTATATACAGAACTGATAATCAGATAAATTTAGCACACGAATAAATCTAACCATATCTAAATTATAGTAAGTTCTTTAAAATCCTAAAACGCCGGGAAAATTGCGCAATGTAGGGTTTTAAAACATGGTGAAAATCTGAATTGATTATGTTTCATGAAAAATATCCTCCCAGTTGCTTCCAAATAGTGATTCAATATTTTTGAAGAGGGTGTTTAATCATTAGCAGAAAGAAATGAACAGAAATTCAGAACCTTAGAATCTTACCTATATACTAATTGGAAAGTTGCTTTTCGAAAATTTGTGGTTGCGCGTTCATAAGTCAACTCTCAGCCAATAAAAAAATGCTCGGATCTGGACAGAACGTTTTACTTTTTTCTGTTCTCGGACTATCTTCAAGGAATAGTTTCTAGCTTCACTGAGATGCGCGGTGTGAAATTAAACTTTTTCCCATTGAAAAAAGCCTCAAAACGTTAAAAAGTTCGGAACGTGACCTCTATATGATTAGTTGTGTTGTCGCTTTTTATGATTTTTCTCACTTCGAATTATCGCTATTCCTAGAGAACGTGAAAATTTTGAGGATCTCGAATTTGTTCATACAGTGAGTTAATGGGTACGATAGTTCACTGTGAAAACACTGAACAAATTTCAGAATAAACAGTAACCGAAAATTGCATGTTAAATTAACCAAATGTGGCAATGTTCACTGAAAACAAAAACGAAGATGTTTTATGCCAAAAATTGTGAATAATTCCGGTGTGTCCATTTTGAGTTCAGTTGATTGTACTTCTCATTTCATGCTCATATTATGCAAGAAAAAATACCGAGTAGAAAAAAAAAGGTATTTCAGAGCTTCCCGTTCACGCCTTAAAATATTTTGAAAGTGACAAATAATGAATAGGGACGGATCTTTTTATATGGTTCAAATTGATAGACCAATCGGATGCAGAAAAAAATTCTACCAGAGTACTGGAAGAATTTTCAAAATCATTAAAACAAGAAGATCCGGTTGTTGCCAACACATCCAAAAGGAAGACGACGGCGCCCTTTTTTTATGCTTATATTGATAACTTAATTTTAGGGTTGTAAAATTGGGCAAACAGGCGGCTCTTCCGCCCGCTACATGGAACGCCCTTCCGCCCGTTTACCCGCTTGCCCTCACGCCCGATCGTTATTTCACCCTGGGGCGCGAATTTGAATTTTGGACGGGCGCGAATTTGAATTTTGGAAAAAAAAACGAAAATTCTGAACGCGAATACACTTCACTTTTCATGAATTTCATTTTAACTTTACAATCACAACACTTTTTTGATAATTAATTGAAGTATTTCATTAAAAATTAAATATTTAAATCATCAGTGATTCTTCACTCACAAAGAATTTTCCCGAGAAAAAATGAGTTATAAGTTCTTCGTGAAAAGTTTTGTGTGAAAAAGAACTATATGGATGCGAAGGAAAGAACTCATTTGTTTTTGTATTTTTCCGTCCAAAAAAGGAGAATCAGTTATAGCAGAAACATCCAGAAGGTGGACGACGGCGAAGCCGGCGGCGCCCTTCTGGTTATTTCATAAAAATTATCGAAATTAATTTCATTTTCAAAATACGTTTCACAATTATTTTTTCAGTGGTTCGGAAAACTTTTTCTGATACCTGACGTTTCCAATTCGAGATACTTGTTCCTAGAATTCTCACAAATATCGTTTTGTTTTCATTAAAGTATAATGAATTCTCAAAATATGCACAAGTTAATGTTCTGGACCGAACTGTAATAAAAAATCATATCAGAAAATAGCGATTTTAGAAATGATAAATACAAATATGAATTCGAATTCAGTGAATTTATATTTAGAAAAATCGAACTAGACTATTCATCAAACTTTGCCTTTCAAATTCCGAACAACTTCCTGAAGTTCGACATAATTTGCGAAAATATTTTCCTTCTCAGGCTTAGGCGAAACATACGTTTCAACCTCAAACTATCCAGACGATACAGTGAATACCTGTCTGAAGCCCGGAACAGAACGAACAAATGTGCACGCTCAATAAATGCCCATATTTTCAACAAAATTTAGATTTACTATTTTTCAAATTTTATCAAAAACTTTAAAAACTCACGTTTTGGAGGTGAATTTCGCTGACTCAAATCACACAATCCCAAATTGTCTGCACATCTCAGTTAGTCGAGAGATCCGGCAAATCGGATTCGGAATCGACTTGGCCAGTGGAAACGAATTCAACTTGAAATCAATTCCGTCGATCATTTTCAGTCGTGGCATGCCAGAGTTCTGAAAAAAGTGAAATTGGGGAGATGATGGATTAATAAAAATTCAATCTAGGGATTTTCCAGATAATTTCAGTTTTATTAATTTTTTTGGCGAGATTGTTCACGGACACCTCGGCTACAAAAAGTATAAAAATCAAACTGAAAGTCTATGTAAAATTACAATCTTAAACTATATGTACAGATGAATTGTGTGTTTCAATGTTCTGATTTCGACCAGTTTTAATAATTTGAAGTCATATTCCGGTTCTCAATTCGTTTTCAAAAACTTGGAGAATAAGAAGAAGTCCAGTCATAGATTTTTTGATACAAATAATATCAAATGACTCTCCTTTTACACATACGTTTCACGAACCACGTGTATTTCAAAAAAAAAATACGCAAAATCAATTTCAATTGTTTTGACGTAAACATAGAAACCAATTCTGCTCTTAAAACACGCTGAAAATTCCTTTCAAACAAAAAAAAACTTCAAAGGCACATGTCGTTGAAGATATATTTGATCATATAACTGGTAATGGTTTCAAATTCGGGTTAGAAAAAACCTAGAACTTTGAAATTAAATTAGGATGAAAGTATTCCTTTCATTCAGGCTTAGCCCATTTTTTTCAAATCAGTTATATAATTTTGTTGTCCTGGTCTATCACAACAAAATAAGCGTTCACTACATTATCAATGGCTTTCCATTCTGAAATACGTTTCACGAATCACTTTTATTTATGTAGATTCATATTTGAATAATTACATGTTTACATTCGAAGGATAAAACGCGCTCAGCACAGAAAAGTTTCGAGCTTCAATTATTTTCAAAACACGTTTCAAAATCGTCAAACTATGAATATTATTTAATTTTGTTTCCACATTCATACAATTCCGATATTATATTTTGCCAAATATTTTCAAAAGACACCCTTAAAACTCCTTCAAAAATCATTTTAGTTGCAATTTTTATCAACTCCAAAAATCAACTATCTCGTTCGCTAAACAATAAACACTTATTGTGGTTACAGACACAACAACAAAAACTAATACAACCTTTCTTACCTCCAGAAACTACATATTACACATCACTTTTGGAAGTAAAACCAGTTTTTTTTTATTTATTTCATTTCATGTTTCCAAAATGTTTTCATATCATCAAAGTGCCAATGAGAATTTCTAATTTTCTCTACAAATTCCGTTTTATTACCGATTTTTTGGCGATTGGTGGATTATGTTTTTGTTTGATTATGATTATTGTCACACTTAGGATTTCAATTGATATTATTGATGAAATCAATGAAGTTCGCGATGTTTTTCTCAAAAAATCTATGGAAGTTCAGGTAGGAATATTTATTAAATTCTGAAGATCTCTCGAACCAAAGTTTTCTACTTTACGAGCCAACAACCACCATTTTCGGTCCAAAACCTGGAAAATGATAGACTTGATACTAAAATTTGTCTTTCTCCAAATTACTGTTAAAACCTCACTAAAAAAATTAAAGAACTCACTTTTCGGCGATGAATCAAAAATCGA
Organism: Caenorhabditis sp. 38 MB-2015; assembly: GCA_900536415.3. Classification (NCBI taxonomy): domain Eukaryota; kingdom Metazoa; phylum Nematoda; class Chromadorea; order Rhabditida; family Rhabditidae; genus Caenorhabditis; species Caenorhabditis quiockensis. The sequence goes on from LR548946.1 coordinate 129,545, forward strand.
GAGCGAAAATTTGGAGTCCACAATCTTCCAAGTTTGTCTCTCTCGATTGTTCCTCCCGAACACACCATTCATTTCCCTGAAATTTTATCTGAAATTTTCCTAGATGTACGTCGACGATGCGCAACACATTCTCAACACCGGAAAACACCATCGAAACTACTCGGAAATTTTTGGAATTTTGATAAAATCATGATTTATTTACAAATAAGAAAATACTTACAAATATGTTTCAAGATAAAACTGCGTTTTCGATCGAAAAACTGTATGTGTAGTCGCTTTTGGGGGTGAGTTTCGAGAGATCCGGTAAATCGGATTCGGAATCGACTTGGCCAGTGGAAACGAAGCTTGGATTCAACTTGAAATCAATTCCGTCGATCGCTTTTACTCGTGGCAGGCCAGAGTTCTGAAAAAGGACAATTTGGAGAGATAAAAAATTCGAATATTTTTTGATGGGTTCTCTCCTGGTTTTTAAGGATTTTATCTACATCAAAATCATCACAAAAGCTATGAATACTGAAAGTTAGATAGAATTCTTTCTCTTAAAAAATCTACATGAAAAAATTGTGACCGATGTTACTTGTTTCGAAAGGGTAGTGCTCACCAACGCGTTATAGAAATGTTCGGTTTTACACACTCAAGATTTGAGAGAAATTTCTGAAAAATCAGTTTTCAGTTTTTTCGACTTGAACGAAATTACCGTGGTTGGTTTGAAAAAGCATTTTTCGTTTTAAGGATTTTCTATTAAAAAAAACTGGACTAGAATGTTCATAACTTCGAAAACGGAGCCCCAATGTTGATTTTACATATTTTGAAGTTTCATTTGAAGTGTTAAAAAACCTCACCCTCATTGTGAAAGCGCTCGTATTAGACATATCCGGCTGCGAGTTTGAAATTGGTGATAATCCCGGGTAAAGTCCAATATTTGGTTTGTTTGATGAAGTAGAAGTAGGGAGATCGGTGGCACTGTTGCTCATTTGAATACCATACGTTTGTGGGATCGGCACGACTTTGTAGCAAATTAGAAGAGCATCGACTTCTCTGGAATGAAAATATTTGAGGGGAATTGGGAGGTCTACAATATCCAAGAATTTCAGATAAAATGAGTTTTTGTAACTAGTAAACTGCAATTTTAGTTCTGTGCACATTGTTTAAAAAATCAATAAATTTTCATGTATGACTCACCCAGCAGATGTATAATTCCTGGGTACTTTTTTGGTTTTTCCTAAAATCACAATTTCGCCAATCGCATCCACAACTCGATCACGTGGTTCTGTTCTAATGCAAATATACTTCTTCCTCAACGATTTTTCTCGACTATCCGCCGTGTAATCGATCGCCACATAACCATGCGGAATCGGGTCCGTCTCTCGAACAATTATCAAATTCGTCACCACTTGTACTGGCGTCTTTATCGTTGATTCGGGAACTTCGGTACTTGTGCAAATGTAGCGAACCTGTCGATTAATGGTGAAAAATCCATCTCGCCACAAATCGGCGTCACTTTGATCGTCTTGGCATTTGATGACGGGCACAAATCCTCGTGGCGCCTTGTTTTTGTCGGCAACAATGCAAATTGCGGTGATCGGCAGAGTTGGTGTGCTATTATCCGACGTGTATTCCAAATCCGTCATTATTCTGCAAAGAAAACAATAAATTTCGCAATTTTGTTGAAGAAAAAAGAAAAGAAAACAACGATACTCCGAACCTTTTGGCGCGTGCCCGAGGTTTAACTTTGGAATTCGAAAATAACCGGAAAGACATTTGAAATTGAAAATTAGAAAATTTATGTTTTAGATTAGGTAGATAAGAAGGGCTACGTCCGTTATTGCGAAAAATTACCTTTGAAATGAAATTTCAGATATATTTTACGTTATGACATATTAAAAATTTGAAAACTCCTCGAAAAGACTAATGTAGTAATATTTTTAACAAATAACATTGATTGACTGTGAAAATCAATCAATTCCTGCCTGAAAATTACTGGTACACAGACATTTTTGTTTCGGAACTAAAAACCACAAAAAAATAAAAATTTGAAAATGAATGTATGCATTTGTGCGCCGTCGTGTAAGAACTTTTTGTCTAAACCCTCTTCATTTCATGTATTGTCTGTTATCTCTCACAGTAATCCGAAACGAAATTAAAATTTTTCTGTTTTTTTTTCAAACTCGGGTTTTCGGGATTTTTTGAGGAGCTGTTCATTTTTTCAAAGAGCTATTAAGTTCTCTCAAAGGTTGGGCAAGTCTCAAAAACTCGAATGTGCACCTAAAATACTGACCGTACCTTAAATCATGTCTTCGTGGACTGTGTTGCTGAATTGAGAAATTTTTTTTGGGCTCTGGAAAAATTCTAGTAGGACGTGCCGAAGCACATCAGTTGTTTTCTGATTATATTTAAAAATGTGAATGTTGTTACGAAATCGCTCCAACTTCTACTAATTTTGATGCTACGATCTCAGGAGGCTCGTATTTTTGTATTATACAATTGATTTCTTCGTTAAATTTTTCAAAACCTCCAATAATTCATCCAAAGTTCTTTTTTTTCCAGAAAAATGGAAGGATCATCTGATTCGGATATCCAAGAAATTGAAGTTTCCCCACCAGCAGCATGCAAAGGAGAGACAAAACAGAGAAGAAAGACCAAGAAGAAATTCAATTTAGAAGTTGATAAAGAGAATAATCCTCCAGTGGAATTGATGGATGATAGAACAATCATAGTTGAGGTTAGTTTTGAGAAGTTTCCCGCTAAAAATGATAAACCTCCTCTAAAGCTAGTTTTGTATTTTCAGGATCTCGGTTATCAGACAGCAGAACTGCGAGAAGCTAGCCTTCTGATTCGCAAATGCTATGTTGAAGCAGATGAACAATATCAGAAAGAAATTGACGAAGAACTGGAAACAGAATTCTTGAAACTTCTCGAACAACCAGCACCAACACCAGTTATGCCGAAACATCGTCCTCCATTTGTAATGCGAACCAAAACTCTTGATGAATATGAGACACACTCGAAAGTTGTTCGAATCGTAAACAACGAAAAAGAAACTATTACACTTGGATGCGCACCAATCCAATGTCCCGATGCCCTTCCACCAATGTCCTATTGGGTTCATATCGAGTCAAATGTCAAAACGGAGGACAATTTGAGATTGTCGCATGTGCCGTATTTGAAAGAGGATCAGAATGATGATGATTTGTGTGCAAATTTAATTTCGTTGTTTGAAGAAGGAATTCATGGGTATTCGGATAATTGGAAATATATCAATGACGATTTACTTTATCGAGTAATTCACATGTGTTTGGAGAAATATGAGAGAGAACTTGATGTTTTGTTTTATGCGTTCTATCAACTTTTTCCTAACAAATACTCATATCGACAATTACCCGAAATGTGAGCTTTTTTTAATGTGAAAAACCTTGCGAAACAACGAGATTCCGAGAAACCTCTATATTTTCAGTTACAATCAACTTGTGGAGCGATTCGAAAGCACTGATCATATAAAAAAAGAGTTGCCATATCTCCCTGAATCTGATGATCAACAATTATCTTCAGAAACATGTACGCAATGTTGGACACATGACTGTACCACTCATGGTACTCATTCGAATTCACTTCTTTTTGAGTTTCATGTTTTTAGGATTCCAACCACATGTGCGCATCAGATATCCAAACGGTCGATGGAAGCCGTCTTTCTTACCTTTGATCCCGGAATCTGCGAAAGATGCCAAAGTTTCGTGTTCGAGAGATTGTTGGAAGAATATTTCGAGAGATGTGAGTTTTTAATGACAACTATAAAAAGAAGTGGTTTTTCTATGTTTCAGGAAGTTTTTGAACAATTGAAAACTAAGGATTTGAATGAGAATAATGAGAAAGTTTCTGTATTTTTCGATTCAGCGGAATTATTAAGATTGGACGAGGAATCTGGATCATCGTTTATCTCTATCTATTGTATCAATGAAGAGGTGCGCTATTAACTTTTGATTGTACGAACGTTTCGATCTGCGCTGAAACTTGTCAAATCCACATTTTCTTCAGGCACAAAATGACTTCTGCACATATGCTGTGAGTGGTGCAAATGAGCTAGTAGGAGACGGCAAAATGACATGCAAACAGCTTTACAAATTAGTTTTGGAGTATTGTCATCGGCCATCTGGTATGCGATTGTTCACAGATCGTGAAAAGGTGAAAGTGTAAGTGATGCTGCTCAAGAAAAATATCAATTCTCTATTTTCAGAGGTGCTAGTCAGATGCACAAGCAATTCCGAAATACAACATGGCAGGGCGGAGTTGGAAAAGTTCAAAACAAATATCGCATGATTCCGTGTGATCATCAAGGCATCTGCGGACCTTCGAATCCCGCCTGCATTTGCGAGAAAAATGGGGTTTGTACCAAATTCTGCGGATGTGACGATAGTTGCAAGATGAAATTCCCGGGTTGTCGATGTAAGCCAGGAATGTGTCGCACAAAGCAGTGTCAGTGCTTCTATGCGAAATGGGAATGTGACCCAGAGCTGTGTAAATCATGCCAATGTGGTAAGTCCATTTGTTTTAAAATTTATAGAACTGTTTTTCAAATTTCAGAAACAATATCAGATCGAGAGACCAGCTGCCGAAATTCGGCAATTTCAAAAGGATTACAAAAGAGCATCGCAGTTATGCCTTCAAAAGTTGCTGGATGGGGTGCGTATATCATGGAATGCGCTGAAAAGGGCGACTTGATTTCGGAGTACACCGGAGAAATCATCTCATCATCAGAAGTGGAACGTCGTGGACATATTTACGATCAATTCAAGACAAGTTATATTTTTGGTAAGTATTACGTCATTGAAGTCTCAAATTACTATTTTCTTTGTAGCACTCAATGATGATGACTGTGTGGATGCGTTCAAAATGGGAAATGTAATCCGATTCGCCAATCATTCTGAACATCACAGTAACTGTTATTCGCAGGTATTTCATTTTGAAAAATCAACAAAAAATCTATTCGCTTCTAGATTTTGATCGTCAACGGTTGTCATCGAATCGGAATTTTCGCAAAACGAGATTTACAAAAAGGCGAAGAGCTCTTATTCGACTACAGTTACAACAAACAGCATAAAGAAGAGTTCGTGGCGAATGATAGATTTGGAAAGAAAACTAAGCCGAAGACATCCGCACGAGTCGCTTCGGAAGCATCTACCAGTTCAGGAGTAGAGAAGAGACCGCAGAAAAAGGCTGTGAGAAGAATTCGTAAGAAAGAAGAATAGGGTGATATACTGTAAAATATTAGTTTTGTTTTGATCTCCACATTTTGTAAAATAATCTCAATTTTTCTAATTTTATCAAATTATTACATGAATGTTCTTGGCTCCTATGAATCTGTTTGCCAGTGAGCCAACATTTTGTTAATTAAAATTATAGTTAAGTGAGTTGGCTAAATAGTTGAACATCCATTAAAAAAAAAGTTTGAAATGTTGTCAAAGCTGAATTACCACAAGGTAAGATAGACGAAACCATATCTCAAAAGCTAACCTAGTCTCATAATTCCCATTTTCCTAATCTTAAACAGAGAGGGGCGGTTAACTACGGTTGCTAGCTCAGAGCACGTCGGACCCTATTAGTCATCCTAGTTGACGTGCTCCTAACACCTTGCCGCCACGGTGAGGCCAACCTTTTGGCAAGGCCCCCTCTCTCCCCCAGGTGGTCGATCGGGGGGACTTGGGCCCAAGTACTTTCTTCGGGTGCTCTGAAAAAAAACAGTTTTAGTTATTGAACGACAACCCAGACAAACTAACCTTGAGCGAGCATGACCGGACTCTCCTAGAGCCCTCCCATCCATTAACCAACAGTT